>CM034357.1:83215896-83389407 GCA_019925275.1 Mytilus edulis | reverse complement strand
TAAAATTTTGAGTTTATCTACGTGGGGTATTGCATACGGTATGAATATTGTTATTATATTTTCTTTTGTTATTCCGTCAAAAATCATAGACATAATGTACTAAAGTACATTATTTCTTGCAGAAGAATGTGAAAAGAGGAATACAGCTTTCTTTACAACTGGAGCTAAATTCCTATATACCTGAAGCATCTGTTCGCCGGGAGTATCACTCAGTCCATAGCAAAGTATGTTATTGTCCGTAAGTTTATCTCGAATTAACTCGCAGTTATTCCCGTCGTCTGGGTCATAAATAAGTAAAACAACATCTGACGAAGAACATTTTACTTTTTCCAGTTCCATGTTTGTTGAAAACTATTGTTTGATAATAAAATTGTAACTTTAACATGTTTAAAGTATAATAATACTTTCGTTTTTTCCCCTGGATTAATTTAAAATCAACCAGGGAACAATAACCACAGTGACCTAACTGCTTATAATAAGAAGCACCACATAACACATTCAGTTTCGATGGAAGTCCGTGTAACTTTATGCTATGTATTAAGCGTTCACTATTGATATAATGGTCTATTCTTGTTATCTTCACAAAAGCACCTAATAGAAAAAGCATATATGTAGAATATTCCAATCTGTTGGTTTTTTCCGGTGACGTAAATATATATTTAGAATCTCGAATAATGTCGTGCTGATAAATCAATATAACATATGCACAGGAATTAAAGCATAAACAAAATATAAACAAAAACGTGTTTACAATCATGAATTATATATACAAAAAGAGAAATTCATCATCCGTTCCATTTTGGCAAATTCTTTAAATTTCAGTTTCGGACAGCAGTTGGTTGAAATGTATAATTTACGTTGATTTCAAGTGACAGTCGGTATTTAGAAAAAAAAACACCATTATATGGATCAAATCATTAATTCTATTTTTAGTTTGAATTCAATGTCATTTAAAGATCATAATAATCATAGTTTATTTGTATTGAATATAAACTGGACGTAACAACTATTGTATAATGCTGGCGAAAAAACCAAACATTGTCCAGGTTATATTAATAGACTTATAAAATAGTCTTTGTTTTCTCATTCTATTGCTGATGTCTATTGTAGAAATTTGGCATCAAAATGTGGAAGATATTTCTATCGGCATTTCGCAGTCTCCTAAGATATATATTTATTTAGAAACTACGTCTTTGCAACCGCAGGAAGGGTACCCACAAATGCGTCTAAGAGCATACACAATGCATAAGGGACAATGAAATAAAATACACATCAGACAAAATCGTAGTTAACAGTTGATACACTTAAAAATAAGTCACTAATAAAAACAGCAAAATATACGATAAAATCTAAATATTCAAGGTTCACAACAAAATACTTGCAAACGCAAATCACAGATTTTCCAAGATCGTACTCTGTAAGTGTACATTTCCCTCAATTTCATTTTACTAAAAGTGTCAGTATGTTTACCAACATTTGGATCAACATGATAAATAAATTTGAAACTATTTACCACTCACTGAAATTTCTAGTTTTGTATTACATTTTAGAAATCGTTATGGAACTATCTGGCATATATACTAAATTTAGTCCTGGTATATATGATGAGTTTATATACCACTATGAGATTTTTTTTTAAACATGATTTTGATAACAATCAACCTTTAAAGAAAACAAACAATATATTCACACTCTAAATTAGGATACGGGGTGCGTGTTGCTTAGTCTTGAGTTTTTCATGTTGTGTCTTGTGTACTATTATTTCTTTGTTTGTCTTTTTCTTTTTTTTAGCCATGGCGTTGTCAGTTTATTTTCAATCTATCAGTTTAAATGGTCTTCTGGTATCTAACACCTCTCTTTTATGACTTTTTAACATCTGTATACTACTGTTGCCCTTATTAGATCAAAAGGTTTCAAACAAAAACAAAATATAGTATGGTTAATTTTTCCTCTTAAGTCCACTTTTTTGCTTTTTCAATTCTTAAACTGTTTTATGACGATAAAATCTTCATTGTGTGCTTGATCTTTCGTAATTTGAAAGGCAAATTTCCTTTATCGGTTTTCTGTTGTTTTTTTTGGTGTTGTTTTT
Organism: Mytilus edulis; assembly: GCA_019925275.1. Classification (NCBI taxonomy): domain Eukaryota; kingdom Metazoa; phylum Mollusca; class Bivalvia; order Mytilida; family Mytilidae; genus Mytilus; species Mytilus edulis. Next base: position 83,387,318 of record CM034357.1, on the reverse strand, counting down.
TTTTTTTTTTTGGTCGGGTTGTTGTCTGTTAGACTTTGACACATTCCTTGTTCCCGCTACTCCATCTATAGCATCTGCGTTCACCTCATGTTTTTGGTAATGGTGTAATTCGTATTGCTCAAGGTTCGTGATTTCTACATTGTGTATTCCGATGTGTTGTTTGTCGTTTTGGGTGCTTTTATTGACACAGAGTTGTCAGTTTGTCATTGACTTATGAGTTTGAATATCTCTTCGGTTTCTTCTGATTCTCTTTTGCGAATCGTTCAGAATTAAGGAATATAGCTTCCTCGTATATAGCTCAGTTTCACTGTGAGGGTTAAGCGTTTAATTTGATCCTTTTTGCTTTATAAGCTTTTCCACGTTTGTACTACAATTTTGATACTCAAACATTTTGTCTTAGGGTAACACTGATGTCGAAAAACGTTAGAAAATACACATGTGAATATATATTTAAATTATTCAGTTTAACAAATACGAGTATTGCTTGTCTCTAAACTCTTACCAATGTAGAACATATTTTTTAGTCACCTGTATATTGCTACAGACTTTACCATGCTAATAAAAAGTATTGTTCGGTGAAACTCTTTAATGTCACCATGGCCGAAATAAATTCTTTGGCCACTCTCGTCGTTTTGTACTATCACAAGTTTTTCTTATAAATGTTATAACCGTGTAATCTGAATTTAACGTTTGATCTTTTGCTGTCTGAAGTTCCTTAATAAAGCTATCTCCCTTTTCTTTGATTACATAAGAACATGTCGGGGAAAGAGATGCGTGCATACTCCAAGGATTTTGATCGCTGGGTATTCCGTAACATCTCACACTACATTGAAAACACTGAACAATGTTTTCGAGTCCAATATAATAAAATCCTGCTACAGCTACGCCATATATGTCAATGTCTGTTTGACCATTTTTACTTTCATATGAGTCGAATGTTTTTATTCGGATATCAAGATTTTGAAATTTTTCTTTTACTGCCTCGGCAATTTTCGACTTTTCATCGTTATTCTTGAACCCTGCTATTGCTTCTGTTATTTCATCGTCTGTTAAATTACTTTTAGCGTAACTGCATGTTGGGTATCTGGCTGCATGTGCAACTAGAGGAAGTCCTTGTTGACGAATATTTGTCAATACACATCCACAATGAAAGCAACGCCCTGTTTCCCCAAATCCCGCATAAAGGAAGCCAGCAGTGCTCATACTTTCAACATTTTCAAAATTTTCATCTTTCCATGTCTGTGGATACGAATCAATTCTATCCTGTACATTTTCAAATTGTGGTAAAATTGGTTCTTTAATCGATTCTATAAATGTATTCATCAAAGTATAAGAAATACAAGGGTAAATGGCAGAGAGAAATTTTTGCTCATCCGCTTGAAATTTTCCTTTCACGGTGCATGCAACTGACCAATCACATCTTGCTAAAGCCAACGATGTGTCAATCACAGAAGCAGCAAAGGCACCTATATCTTCTTTCACAGATTGAAGGGCCTTTTGTCGTTCTTTCTGGTTTACAATTATAACAACTGACGAATTTATGTTCCGTAAAAAACGGAATTCTTCTATCACCCTTGATGTTTTATATACTTGATGACGATCTTGATACTTTAAATACTCATTTAAATCAATTTGCAAACATAGTTTGTCGGCAACCACTAGCACTCCTAGAATATCTGTTTGCATATGTTGAATACATAAACCTTGAAACATAAGACTGTCTATTAAATTCCCTTTGCTCAATATTTGTGTATACCTTGGTAACACTAATGTCAATTCAGATACTAAGTCATCGAGCCATGACTCTGAATCCGTTCTTATTACTATTGTTTGTTGTAAAAGTTTTAATCCATCTACCAAAGGTTTTTCATATGGTGTGAATACTGTTATTATGTTTTCTTTTGTTATTCCGAAAATAACCATAGACATAATGTACTGAAGTCCTTTATTTATTGATGAGGAATGTGAAAAGAAGAATACAGCTTTCTTTACAACTGGAGCTAAATTCACAAATACCTGAAGTGTCTGTTCACCGGGGTATCATACAGTCCACGGCAAAGTATGTTATTGTCCGCAAGTTTTTCGCGAATAAGATCACACGATTCCTCATCGGCTGGGTCATTAATGAGCAAAACAACTTCTGTCGTCGAACATCTTACTTTTTCCAATTCCATGTTTCGTTTAAAAATGTCGATTAGTAGTTATAAAGATATAAAGATACTTCAGTACCTCCATTTTGAACGACTAAAATACAAAATAATTCACTGTTTTAATGTTAATGAAATGTTGTTTATCTATAATTACACACAAAAATATGACAAGTTTTAAGATAATTAGTAATTCAATTATAATTCAATAGACTACAAATTAACAACACTACTGGCTGGACAAATTCTACTTCATATGCACCTCTCATTGGACAGCACTGGACATTTCACCACAACAACCACATATTGGACTTAGTTTTAGTGAAACGTAATTTTCTTTGTCCTTTGAAATGTGGGTGCTCAATGTTCTTTAACTTTGTAATTTGTTATGGTTTTTACCTTTTTTGATTCCAGCGTCACTGATTTTTTATTTTTTCATTATTGCATTCGAATGGCACGCCCGGCGTATAAAATTATAAGCCTTGTTTCTTTGACGAGGTTTTGTCAATGTCACAGTTATCATTGACATGGCCATCTTTATAAAAGAACTGTTTAGAATGATTTGAATTGATCGAATTACTTAGCATTTCAATCCAGGAATAGATTTTCTTGATTTTGCTTCCTTTCAGAACTGTTATCTTCAATATATTAATGTTGTATTAGCTAAACATTTTTTTATATTGCCTTTGTAAAAGTCAAAATGATTTCAATTTACTCTGGGGCAAAAATGTTTTACATTTACCTGCTTCGATCGATCTTTATCATTCGAATAAAAATCAAATATATCTTCCAGCAAAATGCATTTCCACTTTCTTTCTTGAGAGTCCTGTAAACATCCATTAAAATAGAGTTCTACATAAATGCCGAAAACAAATTAATATCATACTTTCACGTTGACCAAATCACAAGTTTCACATTGAACATCGCTGTATACAATTGAAAACAACTCTTAACTTTTTAATGCATCATATTTCAATATATTGTAACTTATTTGACCATAAAGATCATTATATATTAAAGATTTGGTATGAGTGCCAATGAGACAACTTTTAACAATTTGTATAACTACACCATTTAAGGTGAAAGTACGGTTTACAACACGAAGCCTTGGCTCACACCGATCCGCAAGCTATAAAGGGTCTTAACAATTACAAGTGCACAACCATTCAAACAGGAAAACTAACAGATGTATTTATATATAAAAAAACTATAAACGAAAAACACTTATTAACAACATCAACAGACAACCACTGAACATCAGATTCTTGACTTAGAACAGGTGCAATTAATTGCAGCAGATTTAAACGTTTTGATAGGCGCCTACCTTCGCCCTCAGCCAAAACAAAAGTCTAACAACATAGAAATTGAGGTGTCAATCTCCTTAGCAAGGAAAACATACCCATTGAATTTAGGTGTCAATCTTAATTACATTGTCTGAGCAAACAACCAAATAAAGTTGACAAGCAAGGCAGTGAAACTCTTGGTTTGCATGCTTTATTATTTTAACTGTAACGTATAGTATTTGCTGGATATACGTGTACAACAACTGCCAAGTAAGCTGTTTAGTCAACTATCACAATATTATATATAGAAGGTGTTACTCCGTTTTATATTATAATGTTACAGTGTTTTGTAAATCTCTTTTGCTTTGATCAGATTTCAAGTTTCGGCCAAGTTATGATCTTCAACTTTTTTTTATGTTTAAGTAATATATTAATAATTCTCTTTAGTTACAGACGATGATCATGTTTTCAACACTTGGATCTATTCATTTTGAACTAGAACCCGTATACATGTAGTTCGCGCGTAAAATGGTTCTCTAATTCTTCTAAAGCTTCGCACCGTTAGTGTAGCGATAAGTGATAAGTATTCCAATCTGTTGGTGTTTTCCGTTGAATGACGTCAATCTATTTATAGAGATATAATCTCCAATAATGACACGTTCACAAATCAATATAACACATGTACAGAAATTAAAATGAACAATCATGCATTAATTTTTTTTATCTATAAAGAGAAAACATGCATCGGATTTATCATTGGCTAAACCATTCAGTTCCTGCTTCAAACACCTATTAGTTAAAATAAAATAACTTACGTTGATTCCCAGTAACAGACACCATGGCATCATAACATTGATTCTATTTTTAGTTTCAATTCAACGATTCAATATCATTTAAAGTTTACAACAATTGTTTGTAGTAATAATTAATAATTGTCGGAATCTAAATCTAACGATTACGTAACATCTATTTATAATACGTGTTCTATTAATAGAAATAAATACATTTTTTCATTCCATTTGCTGACTTTTTTTGTAGAGATTTGGCTTCAAAATATGCAAAAATATTTCTATCGTACTTTCGAATTTTATTTACAAAAAATTGTTGTATATGAAAATAAACATCAAACGTAAAACAACAAAACATACGTGGTATATATTATGTAATCTTAATGTTTCTACTTACTGTATTACATAAATACACGAAACAGTGTATGGCGCGGTAAACATGTGCGTCATAGGTAATTATAAATGGCTATTTTAAATATATTGTCCGTAGCCTTAAACAGAGCTATTGGAATAATTCCCATTTTAAAGGTTAAAATGTTTAAACTTATGTCTTAAACAACTGTTGCTAATCTAAATGAATTAGAATTAAGACTTACACTAGAAGGATAAATTATTTGTAACTATCTTTAGTTTAAACAATATTTATTCAGATAAATCAACATTAAACAATATTATACAAATGAAATAATATTAAGGATTCAGTAACAAGCAATTTGCTTTTACAAATCTGTCTCCTTTAACAAAAATATTACACTTATAATTTTTGAAAAATACATAACTATCTTTCAATTCGATATACGTACCAGAACCACTATAAGTACCAAAAAATTTGTAAGTAAAATATTGAATGATCATGGTGTTTTTGAGGTTGAAATACAACCCTAAGGATTCATGAAATCAAGATTTAATTGAGGAATAACAAAAAGCTCTGAAAAACAGAAAAGAAGCCCCAACAAAACAAAATGCAGATGTCGTTCTGTAGGTCCTTACATCAATATCTGAGAGTTCTAAACAATTTTTTCAGGGTAAGATTTGATTATTATGGAACAGATGGCCATCTGACATAGTGGTCCGGTCTACAAGACAACATAAGCCAAACGGGATGCAGCAACCATTTACAAAGATGTTAAGTCAAGGTCTTGATTATTTTATTCTTTCGGGTTTTAATCTAGTTTCTATGATCTATTGGTCTACCATATATAGTGGTCCGGTTTACAAGCTTTAAGCTATATTTTGCTCTCTAAATTTGCCAAACAAAAATGTTATATATAAGCACCACCAACAAATGAACTTAGCACCACGGGCTACAGATCTTGTTTTCCTTTTCTGTTTAATTACGACATTATTAGAAGCTCGTGTCCATGCATTTGTTTGTACCCCATATTTTTATGCGTTTGTAGATTATCAAGACCTAATAATCAAAAGCATTATAAAAATCCATTATTTGTACATTTGTTTGTTTTGAATTATCCTTTGAATCCTTGTAGTTATGACATTTGGAACATATCCGCTATCATATGTTAAACGTATATTCCATGAACATAGAAGAGATCTATGATGATCCAGGATGTTCTCTTTAGCAAGTGTCATTAGGGTATATGTTTAGTTTCCAAGTTAATTTCCAATACCTTATTCATTTACCATGCAGCCTATTTAATTTGATTTACTCCTACATGTGTAACAAAAAAACAATGTCTTTCGGAACAACAACATATTTGTCATGGAGGTAGGAGGAGTGTTTTGCAACATTTGGGTCTTTGAAGATTGCTAAAGCATGGGTATTAATAGACCCATTCAGCTTCTTAATTCTGATATGTACATTTATCAACGACCTCACGATTGTAAATCAATAATACAAAGTATTAACGTCTTCTTTTTTGGCGGAGAAGTGTAATTGGCAATGTTTAGGTCACTGGCAATAACGTTACCAGTCGTATTACAAAAGAATGGGGAACTAGCAAGGTGCAATCAGGAGGTTTAGACGTATTACAATATCTTCAATGTACTGCCATTATTGTTGTGCTTTTGTGTATCTGATGTATTATTTGTTTTTATTCGTTCCTCATGTTGTCACTAGATCTACCAGATGTGTTCATCTTTTTACAAAGTCTGTCTCTTGTTTTCGTTATTTTCTTGTTTCACCTGTAATCCATGTTTTTTTTATTTAATGTAGTGAGTTTTTTGTGCGGAATATGCTCATCAACTTGTTCGTTAAGTTTTGTTTTGAATTCTAGCCAAAGTTCTTCAACAGTGTTAGGGTTTGTTGATGTGTATTTACTCTATTGTGTTCAAGTTTTCTTGTTATTAATCTGCATATTGCTAGGAGTCTTCTTAAGCTTAGATTGTGTCATTTCGAATTCCATAAAGACTATGTCATGTCATCTGCTGAGATTTCAGACATGATTTCAGTTCATGTAACCTTGTAAATTTAAATTTGTAATCGAAAGCTTTAGGGTATTGTCCTTCCTTTTGGAATGTTCAACTATTTGTACCACGCCATCAAATGATGATGATATTTTGATGGGTATATTTTATTTTCATAGTATCATCTTTAGAGATTGAAATTTACTCTAATTTATATTGTCGCATTTTGTATTTCAGTAGCTCTACTAACCGATGTTTCAAAACACTTAAGCCTTATTCATTGGATAATTTGGATTGTAAAAGGATAATATATAGTGATCTGCTACCCTATATTTCAACTTTGGCCAATACTATTTCAGATTTATCAGCAGTTTTTAGCTCTTCCACGTCATCGCTTGTAGAGTCTGATTTAGTTGTAATGAGTATATCATCACCCCCTGCTGAATTTCCTGTCTTTTTTTAAGTTTGTACTCTTCAGTGATATATATAAAACGATTTTCTTTAAATTTTAATGCAATCGACATTATTGAATATGTTACATGCATGGTTGTCGTTTTTGATGTGGTTCATAAGTGTTTCTCGATTTTTTTTATAGATTAGACCGTTGGTTTTCCTATTTGAATGGATTAACTAGTCATTCGATGGTCCCTCTATAGCTTGCAGTTAGGTGAGATCAAAAGCTTCGTGCATGTTGAAGTCCGTACTATGACATATAATGCAGTGTATATATATAAAGTGCGAATCCAGCTAGTTCATTTTCACTATCATATGCGAGTATGTCTTTTGTAGAATAAAGGATCATGGGAAATCTGTATTTGTTTACGTTTCAAAAATAACAAAATAATTGATTTGAAGGCAAGTTTCAGTATATTTTCATTGTGATATGTTTTTTTAATGTATAAAAACACCATTAAAGTTCAAATAAGTGTTATAAAAGCAACATAATATAGCATATCGATTATTGAAAGCGATCCATTTAAACTATAGATGCGATGGATTATCACTATTAGTGCATTCATTTCTGATGTAGAATTTTCGAAAATGCGAGGAATTGTTATTGTAGATTTATGTGATAAATGGACTGCCAACAAATGAAAAAACTTAATTGATGACTTTATCATTTAGGATATTTACAAATTGAAATACAAACTCCTCATTCATTCTTCATCAAATATATATTACCATTGTTATTTCAACAGATCGGGCGGAGATTACGTTTTAATTTACATAAGGACAGTCTATTTGAAGATGTGTTATAAGGACGATTGTCGTTATAATTAATATTGAATTCTTATCACCTATCAGTAAAGAGTGAAACTTATTTTATAGAGAGGGAACACAATATATAGAAATTGTCTGTGAAAAAGTTCTCTCAGAACATATTTTCTTTGATATAAGTTCCACTGGAACAAATTTTGGCTCACACTATCAGCTCGGGACAAGATCTTAAATAAAAATGAGTAGTATACATGTTTGTTTAAACAGTTACTTTTAATCAGTAATCCGATTAAATTTTTAATTAGGATTAATTTTCCTTCTGACATTTTCTTATTTTTGATCTAATATTGCTTAGACCTGCATCTGAGTGTGCAAGGCTTTTGATCTAATATTGCGTAGACCTACATCTGAACGAGCAAGGCTTTGTCATACTTTAAACGAAATATCAACTAAAAAAATGTATAAAAATCAAGGTGAAAGCAATAAGTGTACACTTGAAGCAACTGGCTTAAGGTTTTTGTACCCTTGTGTTGATTCAATGCTAAACATATGGAAATTTTATAGAAAATCCACAGCCTTTATCCTTTTACTCTCATATTTGGCAATTTGATGACTGATAGATATAGGATTATTGCATGCAGTACTAGCATTGATTCCCGTAAAACAAGTTTATTAATGCAGTTATTGGTTAAAACAAATAAAAATAGGGACCAAATCAAGTACACCTTTAGGGTGCGCTCGACTTTAGTGACTTAGCACGAGGTATTTTGGAATTTACAGGTTAGTTAGAACTTTTTGTAAAAAATAAACACTCGCACACCATAGAAAAGCAAGTGAGTAAATCTATGTTTTAAATTTTATAACAAAAATCTCTGTATTAAAGGCTGTGGATTTTCTATAAAAATCTTGGTTTATTCGACACAAAGTACTCTTTTTCCATTAAATGCAATGAAATAGTAAATAATAATGATTTGCATCAAGTTTCCCCTTGTTATATGTACAAAATGGCCTATCTCTGTTATACAATACATCTGTAGTTTTGGTACAATTGAAGTTTGAAAAGTTCGTACAAAAATGGCCAGAGAAGGGGTCATAAACCTTTATAATTTCAAATTGAAACACCCCACATCATTTTCTGAGAAATCAAAAGAAAGAGAAAAAACCATTTTAATACGACGAGATCAAGAAGGTTTTCAATATGAAGATATTACAAACGCCATAGTATATACGGTGGTATTGGATTATTAAAAGTCAAACTTCTCCAGTATTCCTCACAGACAATCCTTATAACATAAATATCTGCTCTTTGTTGGGTTGTTGTCTCTTTGACATATTCCTATTTCCATTCTCTTTTTTTTTTAATTCATCGTATTATGAAAACGAACATTTGTTGTGTACTATAGATAAGACTTAAGGCTCTCAAACATGAACTAAAACTGCCGGGTTAATCGGTCGAACGACTAGCCGAGTAACCGGTTAGGCAAAACTGTACGATTTGACAACACTAATATTAAGCCCATATAAATATATTAGGAAATTATTGTGTTTTTTTTATCCCTTTTTATCCCATCCCGTTTCGGTATGAGCCATAGATAAATAAGATGTGATATGTGACAATGAGACAACTCTCTATCCGAGTCACAATTTATAAAATTGGACCATTATAGGTCAAAATATGTCTTCAACATAGAGTCTTGGCTCACACCGAACAGCAAGTTATAAGGGCCCCAGTGTAAAACCTTTCAATCGGGAAAACCAACGGTTTAATCCATATCAAGATGTACGTAACTAGTTGTGAAGTGTCGTGGAAATGGATAAATAAAACCAAGGATAAAGATTCCTACGATTTATAAGAAATTAAATGAATACATTTGAAATTAATGTTATTTCTTTTGAATTTATTAGAGTGTTAAATCAAACTTTCCTCCGCAAGTTAAACTTTATCAAATCCTTCTCTTACTTTATCTATGGTTTGAGCAAGTCGGCCAAATTAAGACTTTAATAGATAAAAAAAAAAATCATATGGTGAAAATGCACCGCATATACAATACGACTGAATCTTTCTACAGTGAAAATGAAAGTATAGTATCATTTTTCGACAGTAAACATGACTCGCATAAAGAAAGCATCATAGTGGAATTTAGTTCAATATGAAGAAACTGAATGACAAAACCTATTCTACTTTATACAACTTTAATAATTGTGTTGAAATGAACATTTTTCTGCAACAACATCTTACCTGCTAGTTTTAAATCATCTGCACGATCTGTTCGTGAAATGTCCTAAATATTCACCTCTTTCGGTATATAGTTCACAGCTGGATGGCTTTAGGCGCAACAAAACCCCGTTCGCATCTTTTACATTGTGCAGCTGCTAGCAAGTATTTTTTATTTCTAAACATATACATTTTAACTAATTTTTTTCAAAAATTATAAAAAAAAATCGTCTGTTTATTTATCATTCTACATCAGAAATTTATGGCATATACAGTGAAAATGATATTTTAGGATCCGCACTTTACATACACTGTAATGGTTTACTTTTTTAAAATTGTGACTTGGATGGAGAGTTGTCTCGTTGGCACTCACACTACATCTTCTTCAATGTTTACATACTAAACTAAGTCCTGCATGCATTATTTTCTAAAAATAAGTATACTTATTAAAAAAATTTACGTATTATCGTCAAAAAATATTTCAATGAGTGCAAGTTGATCGCAAGCTAATTAAATTTCGAGTTTGTTGCCGAGATTTGCCAGATCGAGACACATATATATTAAACAATTGATTCAGAGCACGTGGAAACGTGACAAATAAGTTGAAAGAGCAATGATACTTTTTTGTTTATTTTGTATCGTTTTCTAAGAATCAATTATTCATGTTTACCTTCCAGTGCAAGTTTGTTTACATTCTTTCATCACGATTTCTTTCCCTCTCGCATTTGCGCTATGTAGTGACCGAAGATCTGACAAAAGGTCTTGTAGTTAACGTTCACAGGAAACAAATCAACAAATAAGTGTCCTTGAAGACAATAATTCAACAGCAGTACATTTATGAATAATTTGATTATATAAATGATTTTCCATTGCCAGAAAAAACACTGGTTTTAAACTAAAACTTAGCTATTCAAGTATATGAAACAGTTTCAACTTTTTGTTTAAATTTGAAGTCTCATATGACTTTATGTAGTCGTAGGGATGTCTTGTTCGTAGGGAGCACCTGATATCACCCCCAGTTTTTGGTGGGGTTAGTGTTGCTTGGTCTTTGGTTTTCTGTGTTGGGTAGCACTCCACAGCTAGAAAATAAAATTAAAAATGAGCTACAAAACGTTTTATCATCTCCTATTCCTGGATTTCTGATACTTTAACTGTTTGTGTTGTACATGTGCATATGTATGTAATCAGTATCTTCCATAGATTTGATTTTCAAAAGTAAAAAGGGTGAAAAATAATTAATTGTATGTGTATCCATGGAAACATACTGCATTTATTTACCATAAAATATTTCAAAAAGGGGAGTAAACATGTCACATATCCCCCCAAAATTTGGATCAAACTAGAATTTCAATGCCTTTGAGTGATACTTTTTTAGAAACTGTTAACATTAAATTTCCTAATGATCAAATAAAATGTGGGTGTCTTTCGTCTCATTTTTTCGTAAAATCTAATCACAAAGTTCGTGCTACAAAAAGTTGGAAAAAAACATTACAATAATTGCCGGACCAATGTATGGTATGGACATACAAATACGGACTGTCATACAGAAAACAGCCTATACTTAACTACATACATTACATAATCTTGATGTTTATATAAACCCAATACAAAGGCTATTTTAATACTCATTTTATTGCACACTAGCATATATTTGAAAAAATCTACAGGGGCCAAAATGCAAAACTACACACCTAACTGTGGAGTGCTACCTTGTGTCTTCTGTACTATTGTTTGTCTGTTTTGTCTTTTTGTTTTTAGCCATGGCGTTGTCAGTTTATTTTTCAATCTATGAGTTTGACTGTCCCTCTAGTATCTTTTGTCCCTCTTTTACAATGTTTTTTTGTTTTATTTGTACGTATATGTGTAGACTGGTGTTGTTGGTTCTTCAAAAGAAAGATGTATAATTGTTCCGAATGAAAATAACTCAAAAAAGGAATTATGAATTCGTTTAAAACTAATAGGTACATCATCAGCAGGAAAAGGTCGGTTGTAAGAGATCTCTTCATCAAAACCAAGGGCCGTTTAATGTATAGTGTAGGGAACAGTGCACACGTATAAATTTCCGCGATATGCATAGGGTCAGTGTGACTGAAGCGTAACGTTACTTGGTCTTTTAATCCAATTTACCTTGATATATAAGTACCTGTTCACCTTGTGTAAATAAAAGATAAGGGTAACAAAAAATGATACTTCTTTTAATATATATTATCAGAAAAAAAACAAAAATAACTGTGTTTAATTACAGTAAATAGTAGTTATTTAAAAACAAAATACGCATTCTGAGGGCTGAAATTATGGTGGCCGGTTAAGGCCATTTCGCGTTTTCGCGTTTTCGCGTTTTCGCCCATCATATTATATAGGGCGAAAACGCGAAAACGCGAAATCGCGAAGTCGAAAACGCGAAAACGCGAAGTCGAAAACGCGAAAACGCGAAAACGCGAAGTCGAAAACGCGAAAACGCGAAGTCGAAAACGCGAAAACGCGAAATATTTTTTCTTTCCGATTTCGCGTTTTCGACTTCGCGTTTTCGCGTTTTCGACTTCGCGTTTTCGCGTTTTCGCGTTTTCGACTTCGCGATTTCGCGTTTTCGCCTTTTCGCGTTTTCGCCTTTTCGCGTTTTCGCGATTTCGCGTTTTCGCGTTTTCGCGTTTTCGCGATTTCGCGATTTCGCGTTTTCGCGTTTTCGCGTTTTCGCGATTTCGCCTTTTCGCCTTTTCGCGATTTCGCCTTTTCGCGTTTTCGCGATTTCGCGATTTCGCCTTTTCGCGTTTTCGCGATTTCGCGTTTTCGCCTTTTCGCCTTAAATTATAGGTATATTGATCCAATATCCACCCGTTTATAGTATGGATCACATTTCCGACCTTACATTGATTACGTGCTACGTGTACAATGTTTCGAGTTCTTTCGGAATTATATTCCAGGTAACTCTCTTCAGAGGTCGTCCGTTTTATTTTTATTTTTTATTTTTATTATTATTATTATTTTTATTTTTTATTTTTATTTTTATTTTTATTTTTATTTTTAAATGTTTTTTTGTTTATTATTTTGTACATTTTATTTATTATTGTACCTTTTATTTATTATTGTTCGTTTTATCAACGTATGGATAACTGGTTTTGGTTATTGTTTAAGATACGTTTCAATATGCATTTTTCATTGTCAACGCACCTTCCTTTGGTTTTAGTATAACTGTCTAATTAATTTCTATTGGGAGACATTGATTTATTTCAAGTGTTTCTTAACGATTTCCCCAATGTTCCTGTTTCTTTTGAATGCTATTGTGGGTTTTTTATCAAAGAGATTTTTGAACTGTGGGTTGTCTTGAATTAAATGCCAATGTTTTCTTATAATGGTTTGTAAATTTTCCGCATTAGCGTGGTATTGTGTTATGAAAGATATATTATAGTTATCTGTGTTTTTGTTTATTCTTGTTTCTTTGTTTGTTAATTTGTTTAATCTTTCTGTATGGGAAATATTTCTTAATATTTTATTTACAAAAGCGATTTTGTAACCTCTTTGTATTAATTTTTCTGTAAATAAGTTTATTCTTTCATTAAAATTGTCAGGATCAGAGGTATTTCTAAGAATTCGTATTCCTTCACCTTTAATAAAGGATTTAAAACAACTTTTAGCGTGGTTAGAATTTTGGTGTAGATATTGGAATTTTTCAGTTGGTTTTGTGAAACATCTAATATCTAAGATATTTTCTTTTTGAAATCTCTGTCCTTTATACGTTTCTAAGTCTAGAAATTTCAAATTTTGTCTGTCAATTTCATAAGTAAATTGCAGTAGGTTGTGGTTTGTGTTTGCTATTTCGAAAAGAAGTTTAACTTCTTCCGTAGTACCTTGAAATAAAATATATCCATCATCCTTCATACGTTTATGAAATAATATTTTGTTTTTGTGTGGAAAGATGTTTAGAATTTTATTTATATGTTGGTATATAGCTATATAAAATAAAAATAAAACGGACGACCTCTGAAGAGAGTTACCTGGAATATAATTCCGAAAGAACTCGAAACATTGTACACGTAGCACGTAATCAATGTAAGGTCGGAAATGTGATCCATACTATAAACGGGTGGATATTGGATCAATATACCTATAATTTAAGGCGAAAAGGCGAAAACGCGAAATCGCGAAAACGCGAAAAGGCGAAATCGCGAAATCGCGAAAACGCGAAAAGGCGAAATCGCGAAAAGGCGAAAACGCGAAATCGCGAAAACGCGAAAACGCGAAATCGCGAAAACGCGAAAAGGCGAAATCGCGAAATCGCGAAAACGCGAAAAGGCGAAATCGCGAAAAGGCGAAAACGCGAAATCGCGAAAACGCGAAAACGCGAAATCGCGAAAACGCGAAAACGCGAAAACGCGAAATCGCGAAAACGCGAAAAGGCGAAAACGCGAAATCGAGAAGTCGAAAACGCGAAAACGCGAAAACGCGAAGTCGAAAACGCGAAAACGCGAAGTCGAAAACGCGAAATCGGAAAGAAAAAATATTTCGCGTTTTCGCGTTTTCGACTTCGCGTTTTCGCGTTTTCGACTTCGCGTTTTCGCGTTTTCGCGTTTTCGACTTCGCGTTTTCGCGTTTTCGACTTCGCGATTTCGCGTTTTCGCGTTTTCGCCCTATATAATATGATGGGCGAAAACGCGAAAACGCGAAAACGCGAAATGGCCTTAACCGGCCACCATATGAAATAGATAACCGGATACAAAGGGAACGGCAGAAAAATAAATACCATTAAATAAGGGGAAGAAACTTTATTTCAATATGCGACAATACAAGATTGATATCAAGTGAGTTTCAATTTTACTGAACAGCAACGGAATATGTATAACCTTCGTCTTCTTCTATAAGTTTCTAGCGATCCCTCAATTATTGAAGATTATTCGCCGGGCGTCGACTATAAAATTAATGATTTACTACTGCAATAAGTTTTTTAAACTAGTCTTGGCAAATCCTTTGGATATTTTTTCCATGTTCTTCAAAGTCGTTATAATGGGCCTTCTAATCGTTTCGATATTTTTACCACTGATGAATACATTATCAATTTATTTGGTATAATGGACTTCATTTAGTTACGTTAAACACATAACAGTACAACAAGACTATTTACACAACAAAATAAGATTTAAATTAGTGCATCAATCCATGCATAAGCGAATCGTATTCATCCCAAAACATGAGACGCAATAATTTGAAAACTGTTTAAATATTATCTTTACCATTTTGAAGTCGTCTTATACCTTTGGCTGCTTTCAATAGCTACGATTATATTTTAATATGGTGTTATTTATTAATTACTTGGTTTTTTTTTTTTTTTTTGGTTTGGTTTTTTTTTTTGGGGGGGGGGGGGGTAACGTTTAGTCAATTGATCGAGCTTGGAAAGGGAGATAGATCACAAAAACGTGTTTTACCCTGTCATATGTCCTAGTGTCTATCCCAAACATGGACTGATTTTTGTAAATTCATCTTTTTATAATCATGGTATTGTCTTTGTTTCTTCAGCTTATCTCTGATAGAGAGTGAAACTTTCGTAGTGCTTCATTATTTTCATTCAATCGGAAGAAAGAATCGCTAAGATTTTTTGTCAAATTAATTTCTATGTATTTATAAATCAGATTCAGTTTCTTCTTTAACGCCATAGTATATGCTTAATTTTTTTATTATGTTTTTTGTCGATTATTCATGTTATAGTAGTAAATATTACATACAGATTTCAGACAATGATACGTTAGAATTAGGGGGGGGGGGGAGAAATAAAAATGTGTACATGTAAGGAGCATATAGATCTTCTTGCCGTCGTCAGATTTTAATTTTCTTATCATACATTTACATCTTAGTCATCAAACCGAAAGAAATCGATATGAACTGAAAACTTTTTAATTTTAATTCCTTTACACACTTGTTAGAAGTCTTTCCTAATTAACCATGTTAACCAACTGCTTGGATCTAAGCTACTCAAAATTAAACAAAGCTGATATAGAAATAGGATGTTAAATGAAAAGTGCAATGACCGACAGGTATATGTTATAGATAAAGGAGAAAGTTTATATAGGTAGAAAATAATAGCTAAATATAAATGCAGTTTGTAAATTTTCTGATCTAGTGATTACACTTCCTGGTACCACCTAGTATCTCTGTTAAATGGTTGTGTAAATGGTTGTTTACAATGAATACAAGTACAGAAGTTTACATCAACATTTCTGAAGGCGATATAATGTTTAGTATATATTCATGATCAGGTAAAATATCTACTTTTTTCCCTATATATATTTATAATATAATATGTTGCATTATATAACATTGTATAACGTACTTGCGTTTTACTTTTAAATTAAAAATTATATTCTATGTATTACGACACAGTTAAGACGGTAGACTACATCACTGATTTACATATGGAAAAACGTCCTTATATCAAAGAGTGTGAACATACACCTTCTTTACGTAGGTTAAGCATTATAAAAGAAAGGGAGATAATATTATTAAGTCATAAAAGTAAATCGGGAATAAACTAACCTTTTTCCACATTTAGCACTCAATATTTTTTTAGGTTTTGCAGTATGCTATATTGATTACGCTCTTTTCGTATCACTCCGAGATATTTTCGCTGAGACATGATAATATAAAGTTTAATTCATTCTGTTCCTATTTTCTAACCAACTAAGTTCGTGAAAGATAATATCAGCAAAACAAACTAGGTTCTGGGTTTGAACGATAATATATCAGCAATATAGACTAGGTTTGTGAATGATGATATCAGCAATACAAACTAGGTTCGTGAACGATAATATCAGCAACAAAACCCAGGTTTGTGAATGATAATATCAGCAATACAAACTAGGTTCGTGAACGATAATATCAGCAAAACTAACTAGGTTTGTGAACTTTAATACAAGGAATACAAACTACGTTCGTGATCGATAATATCAGCAATACCAACTAAACACAGCAATGAAAAGTAAATGAAATACATGTAGTCATCACAAATCACTTTAAAGTGAAATTAAGGGTAAACTCAGGTGTCACGAAAGGTACAAAGTTTTATATCCGATTTTATTATTTACTGTAAGTAAAACACTTAGTTTCAAACTTATATATAAGAATAAGTTCCAAAAACGCAAAAATAACATTTTATCTCTACGTAACATCGTACCAAATGACACGGTACACTAAGAGCCGCATTTGGTCCGAGACCACAATTATTTCGTAGTGCATTTCTATTAGAACATAAATGAAAATAAAAAAATCCCACCTGCGCTTTCTCAAAGAAACTTTTACAGTGTGTTGTACTACTTTTGGGACAAATAATATCAAAATTATAGAAAACTTCATCGGCTCTAACTCAAAATATGGACAATTTTATGTTTAGGGCGTCTTGAAATCTTTTGACAGCTTCCGAAGTGGTAATTTTAAACCTTTTTCAGCTGGACCAAACCACTACTTTCCTTTAAAATTCAGAACCTAAATTTTTTTACAGTGTAATTTCACCCCCCTACTTGCAATTTGGAGAAATAAATTTGGAAGGGGTATAAAAATTAATGGCAAGTAACCCACTGTCAACACTAGGGACTATATTTGTGAACAACGAAAAACGAAAAAGGGACGATAATTGTGGTCTCGGACCTAATATGGCCCCCTTTTTTGTCCAAAAATAATTTTCTTTTATATAAATTAAATTATTTTCGGACTTATTTGCATATATATGTATATTAGTAGCACATGCGGATTTTTTTTTTTTTTAGTAAAGCATAAACCTGATTTCGGGTTGCTTAAAGTGCTTTGGATAAGTCAAAAGATAACAAAATGTTGATTTTTGGACTGGAATTCTTCGTTTTAAAGGCCCCCTTAAAGTAGATGATTTAAGGCTCTAATGGTAAACGGACAGAAAGTCACAGGACATAAAGTCACTTATTTGGTAGGACAAAAAGTCACAGGACAAAAAGTCACAAATAATCTGTTAACAATTGTTTGATATGTAAGAGAAATATCTTGAAATATTTACTTTTAAATACATATATTCATATTAAAGTTTAGGAAATGTGTCATTATACTTGAAAAATCAAAATTTATTTAATTTTAATCGTGCTAAAGAAAGATTTCTTGGCACCATTTAAGTGCCATGCCACTTTGACATTTTGTTTTTTTAACAATTATTTAATCATCTTTGATATTTTTTTGATAACTTTTATTTACAAAATTGGTTTATATAAAATAGTTCAAGAAAAATACAAAAATAAACGTTAATTTATTTATTCAAAGAAAATAATCAGAAAAAATGAATTGTGACTTTTTGTCCTGTAACTTTTTGTCTGTGACTTTTTGTCCTGTGACTTTCTGTCCTACATTCATGTAAAACGAATGTTATAAATATGTGGCATCTAGTGACATTGGTTTGTAATCTGAGCATAAAACTATTTCATTAGACATTTGATTTTTAAAGTATCGAAAATTAAATAAACGAATAGATGAGATAATTAATTTTAAATAACGTGTTAAAACTATGTTTGATAGATATTTGGTTTGTAATAGCTTAACTCCATCCTTTCAATGTTCATCTTACAAATATATTTTACTCTCTGTTCTTTTTCTGTAGATATTCAGTTTTCCGTTTGAAATGTTATTGTTCTTTTTATTTTAAGACGAATGATCAGTTTATAATGGAGAATTTGTATCAACCACCTCACCGACCAATGAAGTATCCAAATATGTGTATAACTCAGTCACGTTTCGTGACGTTTAGCTCATGGACAAATACAAATACAGCTGATAAAGAGTCTTTGGTTGATGCTGGTTTCTTTTATACAGGTACTTTATATTTTACTGAGAAAACCAATGTTAATATTGTTTTCACATAGATGTTAACACAACTAGATAATATTTAATGTAGTTGTTACATGTATAGGCAGAGTATAGTATTTTGACAGTATAATTTTACTAAAATTTCAGTAAAACAACATCACAGAGGGTTACCATCTCCAACATGACTCATATGATTACGTGGAACAATGTTTTAAAAGAATAATAATTTGGCTTCCAATTAAATAATGTAAATACACATTTTGTACCTCCGAATGCACAATACTAGTATTTTCATTTCAAGTTACCTCTTACGGACACACGCACTTCGCTAGAATGGATATGTGCGACCCTATTACATTATCATAAAATTAAATTCTGCATTTCCCAAGTGACCAGGATGAATGGCTGTTGAGCTTTCCAGCGAAATAATATATGCATATTTAGGATGAGAACATCATAATGTGATATGAACATGGACCCTACATTGGACTAGACTGACATACTGAGTCGGATTTTTAACGTGCTATAGTTCGCTGGGTTACAGTTCACAGGAAGACATGTACATGTAACCCTGCCGGACAAATTATGCGGTGGTCTCGTGTTCGCATCATGTTTGGGAGATCGTCCGTTCGACCTCCGTCCGAGTCAAAGCAAAGACATTAAAACTGGTATTTGCTGCTTCTCAACTAAGCACGTGAAAGAACGAGAGAAAGAGAGGATATTTTTGAAATACTTTCAATGAAACACCATATTCAACAACGGAACATAGTTTTAGTTTTTGACATGTCATAGTAGTATGAAACTTTTGTGTACATGTAATGCACAGTTATTGTATAGAATTGGATGAATTTAGGTAACGAGGATCATGTTCGTTGTTTTGACTGTGGTATCGGTCTACGAAGCTGGGAGCCTGAGGACGATCCTTTGGTTGAACATGCAAGATGGTCACCTACATGTAGATTTATCATAGAAAAGAAAGGTCAAGAGTTCATAGATGCTGTACAAACTGCTGTTCGACAACTGGAAGCAGTAAGTGTAGTATATTAGTTAGTTGTCTTAAAACATGATATATACGAACATATAAGTACGATCTGTTAAAGAAAAAAAATCAATTCAATTTTGACAATTCTCACTTCAAACTTGCCATTTCTTTTTTCCAAGTTGTGTGTTTTTTTTCTCTTTGAAGACATTTATTAATGTCCAAGTTAGGGTTTTTTATCTCTTAGAAGACATTTTTTGGATTCAAATTGACATTTGTTAGTACAAGTTGACACATACTGTTTAATAAAATTGAGAATGGAACTGGGGAATGTGTCAAAGAGACAAGAACCGACCATAGAGAAGACTACAACCGAAGGCCACCAATGGGTCTTCAATGGAGCGAGAAAAAAAACGCATCCGGATTCGCCCTTCAGCTGGCACTTAAACAAATATGGATACTAGTTCAGTGACAATAGACGTCATACTTAACTCCGAATTATACACAAAAAAGTCAAGAAACTAGATTTAAAATCATACAAAACTAACATAGGCCATAGGCTCCTGACTTGGGACAGGCACAAAAATGCAGCGGGGTTATACATGTTTCTTTCCCCCTATACCTCTAGCCAATGTAGAAAAAACAAACACACAACAATACGCGCAGTAGAATCCAGTTTAAGAGTCCGAGTCCGATGTCGGAAGAGGTAACAAAAGAAAATAAACAAAATGACAATAATATATAAATAACAACAGACAACTAGCAGTTACTGACATGCCAGGTCCAGACCTCAATTAAACTGATTGACAGATTATAATAAAATTATCTTCATCATATGAATATCAGCACAATCCCTCCCGTTAGGAGTTTAGTATTATACCATCATAAAATATATGAGAAAAACATAATCCGTGTCATACCAACATCTGGTTTTAAAATAAATGTGTCTAATTCCGATGCTAAGACTCTATAAGTGATCATAAGTGAACCAATATTCAAGCCAAAATATGCAATCTTATATGCTTTCAATAAACATAGATCCAGAACAAAACCATGATTTAAAACAGAAACAAAACCTAATTATGAATCAATTAATTCAATTCAATGATTATTTTTTTTATTATTATTATTTAATTACTTTGATATTAATGCTTTAGTATTACATTAACTATTTGTTGAAGGAAAGCCTGCTTGGTCATCTTGAATTCAACACAACCGTATCAAATCCAGGAGATACAGAAAACGAAAATATTACAAGCCAGTCTGTTGTAGAAAAAGGTTTAAAACTTTATATTTTAAAAAAAACAGGAGATGTAATTGCCAATAAGACACCTATCCACCAAAGTTCAAATGCAGTGAATGTAAGCTGTAAAATGGAAACCGTACGGCCTTTAACAAAAAGAAAACCCTAGACCGTACAGTCAGCTATAAAAAGGCCCATACAGGAAAGACATGAAAAATAGCAATCGGCAAAACTAACAGTCTAAATAAATTAATAACAAAACAATTTGAGAAAAACCAATATAACACACACGAACCAACGACAAGTACTGAACAACTGTTACAAACTCCTGACTTTGGAAAGGCAAATATAGATCGGTATCGTGCAAAGCAGAAAACACCTTACAAAAAAACAAGAGTGGACGTGGCATGGTGCTTATCTATACATCCCACAACAAAAAAGACACTGACAGCTTGTTCAAAGTCAAGAAAAACTACTAGTAATAACAAAATCATATATTTATGAGCACGTAGACATCCGAAGAGGTTTTTTTTTGGCATTCATCAAAAATCAAATGAATCCATATACAAGGGGTTGAAATGCTTTACGCTCCAAGAAAAACATTTGAAAGCATTTTTTTTCATTTTCGTTGCCTTTTGATATTAGTAAACTGTCAAATTCAAAGGTCACTATCGCTGCTAATTAAAATATTTTTTAATTTTTTTTGGAGGGAAAGGAAGAATTGGTTTGAAATACATACTAGTAACTTTGTTTCTTTGATGGTCTAAAATGAAACTTATATTTATTAAGGAAAAATGAAAGTAGAGAACTCTTTAATCTTTCATGTCAATGGGTCAAAGGTCAGGGCCACAGTTCTAAAACAAATGGTGTACACACAATACAATAATACTGTTTTAGTGGTGAAAAAATGATTGTCTTTTTTGCTTCGTACATAGGTCGGGAAAAGCTATTAGTGAGCAAAAAAGGTGCGTCTTAAAGTCATATTTCAACGGAACACTTGATGTTTCACCGTAAACTATGTGCAAAAAACAAACATATAAAAAAGAAGATATGGTATGATTGCCAATACTTCAAAAGAGAACAAAACACACAAAAAATAAACATCTATAGGTCACCGTACGGTTTTCAATAATGAGCAAAGCTCATACTGCATAGTGCGAAATGACAAATGTAAAACAATTCAAACGAGAAAAACTAATGGCCTAATTTATGAACAAAACAATGAATGAAAAACAAATGTGTAACACATCAACAAACGACTACCAGTGAATTACAGGCTACTGGCTGGGGTTACCCATGTCAGTGGGCGACAAATCCTCCCTTAATCCTGGCACAGTTGTGCAACAGAACAATAGAAGAACTGCATTCAAAACGATAAATAAGTAACACCTAAGCAGCTAAATATACATATTTTTACATCGAGATGACCGTGAAATCATTCGAATGTATTGCTATGGCCCAAATTTCCTTTATGCAAATTAGTTTTGTGTTTCCAACCGATCTATAAAAATTATACATGCCCGGACATTTTATAGTGCAAAATAACATTACTTATCGCTTGTTTTAAATTCATTTTTTCTATGGATAATCCTAAAAAAATATATTTTGAAACACAAATTAGTAATATGAAAATGTTTTGTCGTTGATATATATATAAAAGTAAAAGATCATTGATAATAGCTATGCACACGTACCGAAAAAATTGTGTTAAAGCTTGCGGAAGAATATCTCAAGAACGTTTTGCGACACTCTCGGCAAGGACCGGAACTCTGTAATTGTTTTTGCAGGAAAATATGAATGGCTTCTCATATCCAATCTTTTTTTAACAGAAGTGTGTCCACCATGCACTTGCACTGCACTATTATTAGAATAGTTGAATATAATAATAATCAAATGGATGAACATTATATATACATGCAACTGTTATATTAATATAATATATAACAACAAACCAGTGTATACTCTGGGACTATTATTCTATTATTATAATAGAGCCAGGTATACTGATTTGTATTACTACAGTATAATAGTTATTACGGTGCGGTTGAATTTCCTATCATTTGTTAATCATCCGCGCACGAACTTGTCTCAGAAAAAAATATATCTATGTTCATTAACCTCAGTTTTAGGTATAGAGATGTGATCTTTTTCTGTGATATGTACTTTTGACCATCCACAAGAACTTGCGATCATCCGATGGTCAGTACGTCTGTACTTTGATTGTTCATTTTCTTAAATATAAAAACTGTTCTTTAAATTCTTATATCTAGATGTTCTACCATGTGGACGACCCCCTACTGCAGCAGAAAGGAAGAATCCATTGCTTACAAATGCAGCCCAAGCGCTGGTAGAATATCGTTATTTACCCAAAACTGTTAAAACTGCGATAGATATTGTATTGCAAGAAAAGGGTAAATATTGTTTTCACCACAGTGTGACCGTATATATCGTACAATTAAATGACCTGGTTTTTTTTTTTAATAAGATGTACTTAATGCAGTCTGTTTAGTTATGATGGAGTTCAAAATATGTGTGACCCCGAAACCTAAATTAAGTTCTAACACTTTTAGTAAACTTTTTTCTGATATTTTTTTGTTTTCAATGTTTCACAGCTTCGTCTTACGAACCAAATCATAAGACAGCTATTGTGAGCCT
This sequence comes from Mytilus edulis, assembly GCA_019925275.1. Lineage (NCBI taxonomy): Eukaryota > Metazoa > Mollusca > Bivalvia > Mytilida > Mytilidae > Mytilus > Mytilus edulis. The sequence continues at coordinate 83,363,621 of CM034357.1, read as the reverse complement.
AGTTGTTGTCATAAGAATAACTTCGGTTCGTATTGTATTCTTAAACTTATCTCAATCTCACCTATTTTTTTCTTCAGGATGGCGAGAATTGACATCTTCAAACTTACTGAGAACCATTTTAAATCTTTCTAATAATGGACAGTTAAACGATGATACTATGCAACCCTTTCTTCAAGACAAAATACATATCAACAAAAAGCGGAGTCTTGAGCAAATATTAGGTATATTCATATGCATGCCAGTTATACACCTACTTTTCTTTCTAACCTGATCCGTTCATACTTTTTGTCATATCATACAGGCTATATATATATATACCCGTGAAAATTGGATTATCATGATAATATTCAAATTTCACATTCGTCAACTGATTAGGTACGTGTTGTACAATCTGATTAAAAATATAACACCTCACGTGCTTATACATATATAAGGATAACGAAGTCAGAGATTAATTAGAATTAGATTGAATGTCGTAATTGCTACTTGAAATGAAGTAAGTGAAATATTTCAACCAAGTTCCATAATGCCTACTACGGTTTATCATTGAATCAATTTCACTGACTACTTTTAGACACAGTTTATTTTCATTTGAAAAAGCTGTACCCTCTCTGTGGTTTTAAGTTATCATTTAACTGTTATGGTAATGTATGTTGTTTTAAAAAGTAACAATTAGATCGTTTCTAGTTGAAAATGCAGCATTTCATAGAAAATAACTGGTTTTCAGAACTTTTTTATCATTGTGTCGTAGGTTTTCAACTATCTACCACAAACAATGACTTGTGATGTGAAAATAAGCCGTCACTTTTCTACTTTGTTGACAATTTAGGCCTTAAAAATCTTCTTCTTTGTGCAGTCGAAATATATTATGGAGATTTGTCTTATATATATTTTTTCAGACATAAAACAAAAGATGATTCATGAAAACAGAGAGATGAAAGAAAGAATGCTGTGTAAAATATGTTGTGAAAACATTGTGTGTATTGCCTTTTTACCTTGTGGTCACCTGATAAGCTGTTCCCTGTGTGCACCATCTCTTGGTAACTGCCCGGTCTGTAGGACGGAAGTCAAGGGTTCTTTTAGAGCCAGCTTTGCAGTTTAAATATTTCATATACATCTCATTAATATCGAATCATCTGATACAATTCATTCAATCTCATTAGGATAAAACGCTTAAAAGATATACGTACATTTATTACTTAAATTAACTGTTATTTGTTAACTAAATATATTGTGAAAACACGTCCGACTAATAGAATAATGGATTTTATAGTTATCTGTTCATAATTATGTTTTGAAATATTAAATATGTCATAGATATGATAACACTTTTATGAAAATGAAGAAATGGAATGAAATTTATTCGAAATCAATATTTATTTCATTCTTTTTTTTTTCAATTACAAAGGATAAACAGATTCAGAGATCATGTTCAATTTGCCAAAACATAGTCTAAAAGATTCTGCAATCTTTGGTGTTTAATTTGACATAAAAGAGGGACGAAATATACCAGAGGGACAACCAAACACATAGATTGAAAATAAACTGACAAAGCCATGGCCAAAAATGTAAAGACACACAGAATAATAAAAGTACAGAAGACACAACATAGAAAACTAAAGACTAAGCAACACGAACCCCACAAAAACTCAGGGTGATGTCAGGTGTTCCGGAAGGGTAGGCATATTCTGCTCCACATGTGGCACCCGTCATGTTGCTTATATTATTACAAATCCGGTATATAGTCTTATTCGGTAGGTCACAGTCGTGAAAAGGGAAGGATATTGTAGTTACGACATAACATAGTGTAAAAACATTTTGAAATCGTTCGAGTCTTACATTTTATTTGACATACCTATTGAGTATATTTTTTCTAAACTCATACGATGTTCAAGAGCTTGCAACTGTCTTTAGGACTTTGTAAAACGTCGTAGGCGTCTCAGTTAAAAAAAAAAAATTAACGAAAAATGTTTTTGTATGTGACGATATTTTTCTTTAAAAGGGCAATATAAACTAACGAACTAAAAACATGACTACCTCATGTATAATACAAGAAGAAATTGAGTTTTAGATTTTACGTCTTTGTTGACATCTTCCTATATCTATATATAAATAGTGTTTATCAAAACCGCCAACAAAAAGGTGTTGTAGTTGACAGTAAATTTAACAATGTGACAACAAAACTATTTTCCGTTAAATTGAGAATTATTTAGGAAATCGAAATCAGCCTATTGCTTTGAACTGCATGTACGAAGAATATATCGCAATGCTTCTAGTATATTACATTTACTTTCTTCAAAATGATATTTTTGATATAAATTTTCCAAAATATAGAATCTTAAACTACCTAAAGATCCTGTTGAAAAGTCACAAAAATTGTAAGAAAATATATAACTTATATGAGGAATGATGAGAATTTTTACAACTGCAATATGCCCAGATCTTTTGTATTTAAATTAATCGAACAATATTTATGACTTTTGTGATTAATTGTTTTAGCTGTGTTTTGGAATTACTTAAGTTCTGTCGAATTTCATGTATTATACATTGACAATTTCTTTGATTTTCAAAGTGGCGAGAAATAAACGACAATGCAAATAATATAACAATAATTTTAGATAAGATGGAAGATTTAGAACTTGAGGTAACATTTCAAAAATCCTGGTCTTAAAACGCGTCAACAAGTTTTCATATGCATGTTTTGTTATATTTGCTATCTTTCAGTAACAAGAAATCTTTTTATAAAAATGAACAGATGAATAATGTTTCCTTATACGACATATTTACATGAACATTCATATGTCGTTTAGTCACCACGGCCGAATAAATACTTTGGCCATTCTCGTCGTTTTGTTTTACATTGTGTATCACAAGTTTCCTTATAAATGTAAATGCTGTGTAATCTGAATGTATTGCTTGTTCTTTTGCAGTCTGAAGATCCTTTATAAAGTCTTCCCCCTTTTCTTTGATAACATAAGCACATGTCGGTGAAAAAGACGCGTGCATACTCCAAGAACTTTGATCAGCTGATATTCCGTAAAATCTCACACTACATTGAACACATTGAACAATGTTTTCGAGTCCAATTTAATAAAATTCTGCTTCAGCTACCTTACATATGTCAATGTCAGTTCGACCATTTTTACTTTCATATGACTCGAAAGTTTTCATTCGGGTATCAAGGTCTTGAATTTTTTCTTTTACTGCTTCGGAAGTTTTCGATTTGTTATCCTTAAACTTAGTTTTTGCTTTTGTTATTTACCTCGTCTGTGAAATAACTTCTAACATAATTGCATGTCGGATATCTTGCTGCGTGTGAAATGCGAGGAAATTGATGTTGGCGGATATTTGTCAATATATTTCCACAATAAAAGCAACGTCCTCCTTCACCAAATTCACCAAAATAGAACCCAGCATCGCTTATACGCTCAATAGATTTATAATTTTCTCTGGATATGAATTAATTCTGTCTTGTAAATGTTCAAATTGTGGTATAAGCGGTTTATTAATTGATTCTACAAAACTATTCATCAAAGTATAAGAAATACAAGGGTAAATGTTCATCCGCTTGAAATTTTCCTTTAACGGTGCATGCAACCCACCAATCGCAATTTGTTAAGGCCAACGATGTGTCAATAACAGAGACAGCAATTGCGGCAATATCTTCATTTATAGATTTGATGACTTTTTTCCGTTCTTATTGTTAAACAATAATTACAACTGACGAACTTATGTTGCGTAAAAGACGGAATTCTTTGATTACTCTAGAGGTCTTACAGTCATGGTGCCGTCTTTTGTATTTCAGATACTCATCGAAATCAATTTTTAAACATAATTTGTCAGCTACCACTAGAACACCCAACATGTTTGCATTTGTTCGACACATAAACCTTGCAACATAAGACTGTCTATCAGATGTCCTTTCTTCAATACTGTTGAATAGCTTGGTAAAACTAGTAACAATTCAGCAACTAAATCATTGAGCCATGACTTCGAATCTGTTCTCATAACAATTGGTTGTTGAAGAAGATTGCGTCTATCGTTAACAGGCATATCATATGGTACGTACACTGTGCTTATGTTTTCTTTTGTTATATTAGATATAACCACATCCATTATGTACTGAAGCACTTTATTTTTTGAAGAATAATGTGACAAGAGAAAAATAGCTTTCTTTACAGATGGAACTAAATCATTAAACACCTGAAGTAGATTTTTACCTGGGGTCTCATACAGTCCACTGCAAAGTGTGTTATTGTCGGAAAGTTTCTCTCGAATTAAATCGCATGTCTCTTAATCGGCATGGTCGTTGATAAGAAAATTAGTTCCTGACGACGAGCATCCTACTGTTTCTAATTCCATGATTTATTTAAAGTTGTTTTCGAATTAGTAAAACACAAATGTTTTTACAAGGTAGAATTGAGAATAGAAACTGGAGCTGCTTCAATGAGGCAACACCTCGACCAAAGAGCAGAATACAGCCCACAGCCAGCAAAGGATCTACAACGCATCGAAAACATCCCGCATCCTGAGGTTGGCTTCAGCTGGCCATTCAAAATGATGTATACTTGTTCAGCGAAATGAACACCACACTGATCTCCACACTATATGTCTCTATTCTCAACGTCTGAAATATAAAATAATTGAATATTTGTTTTACAGATGAAGATATTTATCATAGCTTAATTGTGATCTGATAAACAATGCATCATACCAATCTACTTTCTATAAATCCTAACATTTTGTAAATGTCCTGTACCATCTCAGGAATATGGCAATTGTTATCTAATAGTTCATTTCTATGAATCTTTCATTGATGTTTCATTGATGTTTGTTTTTGTTCCTATTCTGTGTTCTTTTATTTCGTTGTTTTCCTCTTATAGGTGATGTGCTTCCCTCGGTTTTAGTTTTGGTTTCTCATAATCGATTGATACCTGTGAACAGCAGTATACTACTGTTGCCTTTATTTATTCATTAAAAATTAACAAAGATGAATTAGTACTCCAGTGATCTATAGATTAACAATACTACTGACACAGTTAAATATTGGAAAAGATTAAAAGAAGAAAAGACCATTTCGTAAACTTTCCTTTGCCAACAAAGGTCTCGATTCCATCAACTTGGACAATACCCTTCATTACAAATAAGTTCACTAGAAAATACTATCATTTCTAAATCCTAAACCAAATCAATTGCAATTTAAAAAAATAATTACAGACACATTTTGCAAGATCATAATATTGACGACTTCAAGTCTATAACTACTGGTCGCTCCTATGCTAATTCCACTTTAATATATGTAATTCAGCTGGTCGCGTTATTACCTACAAATTGTCCATAAGACTTGTTTGCGAAATGTGTTATCCAAAGGCCCTAAATATCGTGAGCCTAAAAACAGCAAACACAATTTCAAAATACTGATGAATTCAGTCGAGGATTATGCCATGCAATCGGCTAAACACGAGAATGAAGAGGTAGATATTCTTTCCGAATCGATAACGTCGTTTATATAAATCGGAATTAAGAAACGGAATGGGTTTATTATACATACCTATTTTATTTCGATCTTTAAAGACACAAATATTTTTCCTAACTCGATTACAAATATATTGTTGTTCCCGCAGTAAAACCAGAAACAACATAGCTTTTGTGTGTAAATTACATTACATAAAGTTAACATTAACGGATTGATAAAGCAATTGGGTATTGTCAATTCCCATGGAAACTCAATATGTACCCCAACGACACTTATTATAGATGCTATTCTGGATAATCATAGGTCTGTTATATGTTCCTTTAGAATTTTGAACAAAGATGAAGCTGGATTTTCAATCACTGTATAGGATACTTCAACTACATACATTTGTTTGTACACAAATTATGCCGTTATTTTACTCGTTTAAATTCTTTTACATTTGTCATTTCGTGGCCTTTTATAGCTAACTATGCAGTATGGGCTTTGCTCAATGTTAAAGGATGTACGGTGACCTATAGTTGTAAATTTCTGTGTCATTTGTCCCTTGTGCAGAGTTGTCTCATTGGCAATCATATCACAAGTGTCATTTCAAACAACGGTATACAGTCAGGATTCTACTTCGTCAAAATTATCTCCCCATAACGCCAGTTAATTTTCACAATCGTAGAAATGGAAGCCATTGTAGGGATTACGCGCTGCCAATTTTGCTCTTGAAAACCGATAAATTTATCCGCATAGCACCATTATGATCCTTATATGTCAGTTGTATTTTAAAAGACAAATGTATCTACTAGCTATTGAGCGTCAGTTAATGATCTCGTCTGCATTGACAGTTGGAAGGCAAACGCCTGAATCTGACAGATAGAGGTCAATTTGTCGACAAAAAAAGAACCCGTATGTAAAATGTTTACGCCCACAAACAGCGCCACCTATAATTTTTTCTACGGCATCTTTGAGAACGATGTCCCATTCTGTAGTAAATTAAAACATTAAATTAACTAAAACATAGAAAAGTAAGTGTAAAACACAAATTGAAAGATATATTTGCAGATGACTGTTTATGCATGATACGCTGGCAATGTGGGCAATTTCCTTTAATCCAAGACTGAAAATTAGTTTGTTTCCTACGTCAAGATGGCGGATTTCAATGTTTACATTTTTTCACCTATTTATAATCTGACACAAATTCGTATCCAATCATTTATTAGGAATTTTATTATTGATCTTTGAAGATCATCCAATCACATTTGCCGTTAGAAAGTGGCTACACGTTACCAGCCGTCGTTACAAAGTAGCCATGTGTTTTGTGGGGATACCTTGGGAATGTTGTGTATTCAAAAGTTACGGTAAAAATCAATGTTATCTTCCTTATATTTCCATGCATACACAATTGATAACAGCAAATCCATTCTTAACAGACCCCATAAGGTAAACGGACATATTTAACTGTCTGCTTGAGCAAAAATTCGTGTAAATAAGCCTGATGGGTCGTTTTGAATTCAAGCACAGCAGACAAACACGTGGTAGATTGTTTATGTTTGACAGTTTGTTTACGTGAATTGCACGTTGATGTTACTATATACTTAACCTTTATCGTGTTATACTTTCAAGAGTTATATAATACATCTTACCCTGGAAATACGTCTAGGTAGGTACAGGGACTTCCTTTACTTGGTCCTTAACTGGTGAGGGTGTAATGATACATTACAGCATTTTTTGCATTTGATATATTTCATGTACATGTACATTTTATGTACACAAAGAACAATAAAGTAAATGAACATACATGGGTTTAATTCCCACCCTAGGTATACATTTTGACTCTCATAACAGGTTGGAACAAATAGAGCAGATAGCAATTGACAATAATGTAATGCTAAAATGATAATTGATAGGGTTAAATCATCAACATCATTTTTTCTAGTATACAGCAGCTCCTCTAAGGATTGGTAAGGGCATACTTTACTAAAAGTCCAGTGGCTAAGTCCTGTCTTTTTTGCCTCTGATATTTACTTATTTATATTATAATTTCTAATATTCTCTTGTGCATGTAGTAAGGCAAAAGCTATTGTTACTCTTATTTTCCTCATTTGCCTTAAAACAATGGAATGTATTGATTGTTGATGTATGTAAAGTGACTTGTAATTTAACTGTCACTGCTGACAGAGACTTGGACTCTGGTGATAAGTTTCCAGAATGTTATCTCATTGGCAACTATACCATAAATGTCAGTTTCCCCTTTATAAGTTTTATGAAAAGAATTTAATGATAATATAATAATAAGTTGTAAAAAAATTGAAAAGTTAAGCACAAGTGCCAAATCTAATTGGCTTTTCATTCAAGAAAACCTAGAGGCATTGAAAAGTGTTGAAAAATAAATGTTTTGAACTCAAAAAACTATCAATATATAGAGTACAGATATTGTTTTAATTGGGCCTTTGGGAATATTTGGCTGTTAATTGAAGATATAATTGTTATATGCCTTTTCAAATATATGTGTGGCTCTGATCTGGCTGTGGTTTAAAATCTAAGAATGGAGTTGGTTATCTCCATATTTATCTGATTAATATCAACATCATTGTTCCATTATATATACATATATATGTAAATCATTGTAATACATGTACATTACTTTGCTCTTCATATGCCCTTTAATTGGAATAAAATATCTTGTCTTATACCACATTTCTTTATTTTAGTACTGACAGGTTAACTTTTAAAAGCATTTAAAGTAAGTGAGTGGATGACAAGCTTAGTCAATGATTGTAAATCCAGACAATATCATGATTTTTTTTATGTAGTAAATAATGTTATTAAACTAGTTATCTCAATTAAAAGAACTGACATTCCGCTTTGAATTTATTTCTGATATCAGAATAATAAATTTCTTTTTGTTGTCCTTTTTCAAAAAAATTCTGAACATACTGTATTTAAATCAGTTTTGTTTTTGTCTGAGACTACTATAACTTGGGAGGTGACCACAATCTCTATGTTATACATTGAAGTAGTCTCAGATTTTTGTAGTCCAATTGACTATGTATTTTAGAGCAGGTATATGTGAATTTGGATTAAATTTGAAGTTGATTCAGTATATCTAATGACATAATACCACTATTTTATTTCAACAAAACATTTTCAAATTTTATTTACTGGTCAGCTTAGGTTATTATCCAATCAATAATTTAATTGAAAGGACTTAACAGTTGGTTGTAGGACTTTTGAATTCAAATATAAGAAAGAAGAAAAAATATAAAGCAAAACTTGAAATATTACATATAATAGGATTTATGATAACTGCAGGATATCAGATTGCAATACAGCTTTTGTTCAGTTATCTTTGTGTTGATTATTATGTTTTAAATCCCTTTCTGGTTCTTTGGATGTTCAGATTTTTTTTCTCTTGATTAAGGCAAGCAACAGAACTTGTACAACTTATGTAGTTTCTTATCTCAGGGTGAATCCAGAAAATTTTAAACATAAGTGGTGGTATTCTCAACCAAGGATAAAAAGGATGGTTCCAATTATATGCATGATCCCATTCAAATGCATTAATCTTCCATAAAAAGAGGAGGTTCCAATCACCAGACTCCCTGAGATCTGCTTTTGTATCTTAAAGCAGCTATAATAAAACAAAAATTGTACATGTACTTCTAACTACTGCAGATTGATTTTATTTTCAATCTATGGTAATGGTCACAATTTTGAAGACTATATTTCCTTTTTTTCCATATTTTTGTTTAAATGTAATCTTCTGCTTCTGTTTCTATTGTAACACAGGTTCTTTTGAAAAATGACTGATAAACCCATCTTGTATCCTTCTATCTACCAAAAAGGTGTTTGAGAATATATATATACAATAAGTTCAAGTTTCAGAGAAAAAGTCAGTCTGTTATAAAATGTAGGTAATTGTCTTCTTTGGAAGTGTTCAACAACCTGTAAGAACTTGAAAAAAATGTCATATTCAACCTTTCCATGACTATTTTAATGTTACAACAGTAGAGGAACATGGAATATTGAAAAGTTATTCAAGAACTCTTCGAAATAGATCTGCAATCATTAATTTTACTCAAATTTACTGTTGTGAACTTGCAATATCCTACGATGCGAGTACCGAGTTATCTCCCTTTGAACTCCGCTTCGCCACGAATAAACTGACACAATTGCGTATCCGGGGTTTTTGTGATCTGATATTGTTATTTAAGAAGGAAAAAACGGTTTTACTTCATATTTTATACCCCTCAACACGTTACCAAACCTATTTAAGGATTTATTAATGATTTTCCGTGGACCTACGCAAATTTTCAGAAAAAAAGTTTCACTTCACTCGTGAATTTATAACATTTTAACAATACTTTTTTATTATAATTACATAAAATAAGAAAGCTTATTCTATCTAGAATTGAACACTTTGGTTTTTATTAATGTACGAGTACAAATAAGACGATACGAGTCCAAAAACCACGAGGCATGCACGTTTACCAAAAAATCGTAAACTCTGACCTTTTATCACGTGACCAATGTCTTGAACTTAGAAGCCATTAAATCGTTTGCCGTTCAACTGTGATTCAACTTAGAATTATTGTCAAATCGGTTGTCAGGTGGAATTTTTGAAAATTCATAAATATTTAAAAAAATTTTAATTAAATATTTCGTTGAAGGGCAGACTAGATTTTTTTAGTGGTTGAAGACTATAAACCTTAGTTATCACACACAAAAAAATATTAATTTTCGAAGATATGCATTTTCATCATCCAACTTGAAAGACTATCGTCAAGTACTTTTAGTTAAAAAAAATAGCTATTCGAACACACCTACTCTGTTTTATGATTCATTAGATAGGTATTTCACCTGACCCATATATTTCTTCTTTTAGTACCGTGATTTTTTAGGTCATAAAGTCAACCTGTAGCTTTGATATATAAAACTGATAGAATCTGAAGCGAGATGATGTATCAAATATTCTTGCTTTGTACGTTTTCAAGACAAAGTATTCAACTCAAACACGCCCTAACATAAAAAGGTGCACTCAATTTTCTCTTTTCGATACAATTGTTACACATTTTTGGGAATTTTTTCTTGAGTCACATAATGGAAGGGCAGACACGAAAATTACTGAACTTATAGATTGATATGTTCTCCGTCCGTGGTACTTTTTTTCAAAAAATCGGAGGTAAAGCATTTTCTACATCCTACTTGATAGATACCCATGTCGTCGACTTGATATCTAATTGTTCTGCTTAACTATGTAATAGATAAATTGGAACCTTATGCAAATGGCGTTTTTAAAATAGAACACTTCGTAATTGAGAAGAAAATTGTCATTTTATTTGTTTCTATTAACTTTTATATTTTTTTTGTTACTGTAGAAAAAATTGAAGTAAGTATTTATCACCTTCTCTAGCAAAAGAGCTTCGATTCTTTTGTTCTATTTCAACCGGGTTTCCACCTGTATATAGCTGGGTCTTCCAAGCGCTCCACATAACCTCAATCAAAATTATTGACATCAATTTTATCAACAACTATGGCCGGGCTTCAACGTTTTTGTCAAACTACATATTCTAGAGATTGCGTGAATCAGCTGTGGATACTAAAAAAAATCAAAAGATCTTGTGGAAAACATACAATCTAAGTCTCTTTTATTTTGCAAGAGTATAAAAACATTTGACTTTTCTACACTTTACACACGAATTCCCCATTCAAAACTAAATGGTAAATTGAAAGAGTTTCATAAAAAAGAATAATCAACGTTGATACAAGTATCTTGTCTTAGGTAGGGAAAATCCTATTTTGGAAAAAATAACTCTGATTCTAACAACAATTTTTTTTTTAAGCTACTTAACAACAATTTTTTTTTTAAGCTACTTGATTTCTTATCGAAAACATATGTGCTACGTATGGGGAACGTGTTTTTCAACTAACAACGGACACAACCCATGAGTTTACGATAGTACACCAGGACACCACAATACAATTATAAAATTGTGCGTAACACGAATGTATCATCTCCACGAATAATTACTTATTTTTTGTGACTTTTATTTCATCATATTAGGTAAATTTCTAAAAATGGGATTTACAATTTGGGATTGAGAATTGAATTGTGTTTGTAATGGTGCGATTATTTTTATTATCCAACCATGTCGGTTTTATCTCGAAATCTAAACTTTGTCCTGTGTTTTAAACTAAAATTCATATAAACGAGATAACTTGATTTTCCTCTAAGTTCTGTATTTTTGTGATTTTACTTTTTACATACATATAGAAAATGAAAAATAGAATTCAACCACGAACGATGAGACGTATTTAACAATATTTAACCAAACTAACAAAAGAAACATCATAACTACATGGAAGGTTGATGTATCATTACATCCCAGCTTCTTTGTTCTAACAGGGGTGATCTGAGCCGGATCACCCCTACCAGATCACCCCAGTTTGAGTTTCTTTGTTATGCATGCTTTCTTTTGTTCTGTAACATTTTGGCGGGAATGTTAAATCCACTATAAAACTTATAATTAATTATACGGAAAAACTTATCTATCAAAATTCACGTAGAAAAAATCCAGTGTATATGCTGGGATTCGAACTCAAGACCTTTAGCATATCAAGCCACGACACATACCACTACACCAGGACGACTGGATACAACATAACAGTAATTTTACATACTTAAAGGAAGCAAGATCTTTTTATAAGTGGGGCGAGTTATCAAACCTTTATTCAGTGTGAAGTTTAAACCTTTTTCATTAATAACATGAATAAGTGAGTTTTCAGACTGATTGTTCAATTTGAATTTACACTTTTTCAAAAGTGGGGCGAGACGGTAAACAAGAATTGGGCGATTTTTTTTATAAAGTTGTAATATTATGTGGTCCGATTGGCAAGCGGGGCGAGTTGACATTATTTGATATCTTCTCATCACCATGTTTGAGGGTCATTAAGGGTATACATCATATAGTAATATATATAAAGTATATTATAATGGTTGTGTGGCATTCTAAACTAGATTTTATGAATTGTAAATGGTTTTCCGTCTAATCTAAAACAGCTGGGATGTAAAATAGTTATCCCATTAGGACTTGGTGTGTCAGTGTTAGATCACCCTCTGGCCTCCGGCCATCGGGGTGATCTTACACTGACACACCGCGTCCTTGTGGGATAACTATTAAATACATACCCACGTCGTATAGCAATGCAAATTAACACCCGGCAAAACAGTCATATTCAGATAAATGTCACATTTGGTAATTAGTTGACCAGGCCTTGTGGTCATAAAACTAACGAGTCAGTTTTTTGTACTCGTACTCGAAAATAAACAAATCAAAATGATGGTTTTCATGTTTCGAGCATGATTTTTGTGCTCCGAGCACTGAGCAAATTTGAATGACTTCAACCCCAGACGACGAAGTTGGTAAACCACAATCTAAGACGTGATAAATGTCGTTATTTAGATGAAACAAAGACACAGACACATCGTATAGATTAACTTATTCATGATAATGTATATAAAATTTATGGAGTGCCATTTTTAATCTTTCCACCTCATACCTCTGTTGGAATATTTTTTTCGTAAGTAGCACACTCTTTATATGAAGTCCTGTATAGTCTGAACATACACAAGCATCAACTGAGATATATAAACACCATACGATGGAGCAGAGGGTATGGTATTGTTGAGAAATAGGAAATTGATAATTTGGAAATTAAAATCATCCCTTTTGTCATAGATTTTAGTGTGAAGTCGACCATCTGTAACAGTATTGATGAATGGATCATGGTATTATGCTTACACATTCATATAACGAATCTACCGAAATCAAAACGTAGAATATAAAATAAAAAAATAAAGTGTTATTGATTATGATTTCTATGTACACTTGTAATTAGAGAAGAAACCATTTAAAAAAACAATTCGTTGGTTAAGATTAACTTACGTTGATCCACGGTTGAGGTGAATGATTATAAAACATATCATGATATGAATCATAAAATCATATTTTAGTATGCATACAATATCCTTTAAAATACAGATTAATTATCTGTATTTAACATTTTAAATATCTACTTTGAAATATAAAACTGAACTCTACGTCACGAATATGTTTTTAATGCTGGCGATTAACCAAATATTGCAAAGGTTATATAAATAACTAGCTTAAAGCTAACTTATTTGCCACTCCTTTTTATTTATTGTGATGAAAATTTTCTTTTGCAGAAATTTGACAAAAAAATGTGGAAAATGTTATACATTCTATGAAATATTCCTCGTGTATTCCTAAAGTAACTAATATTGTTTGTATAATTGATCGTTGATTCCGTAGCGTCCGTTGTTATTTGTATCACACGCAAGAACGAGAACAAACACGTTTTGGGAAGCATTGGACACGTCGTGATTGTAACACAGCTGATTTATAAATAGTAAGCCATTGTGTACATGTATCCAAAAAATCTTTGTTTTAAAATTGTACTATAACAATGCATTTAAGGTGATTGCTTTCTGAAATAAAAACGTAAGAGTTTTAAGTGAGATAAAGAAAAAAACGGTAGAATTGCTATTTTTTTTTTCATTTCATGTGATATTTAGTAAACAAGACAATTTTAAACTAATTCAGAAACTCTGGTTCAATCCATTTTTACTTGATAAAAACAATAGTTATAAACACGGAACAGACCAATTTTACAAAAACAATCTTTCTAGTATATATCCACCGACTACATTATAAGCAGTAAATCTTTGTACAATGAAGATCTAGCAATGTTTGTTATTAGGGTGAAACCGATAATCGGATTTGAGCAAATTCTATTATAGTGTGTTCGTTTGTTCTAAGACGTCATCCACAAAAAAGTTTTGATTTTAAAGCACTATAATAGACTAATTAAATCAAGCAGAAGAAAAAGCCTCCACTTTTCTATTTTATTTAAAGTTAGAGACAATATAGGCCTTAATGCATCCTTCTATGTACAGTGTAGGGTAATGTTTTTTTATATTTCAGACATAAAACAAAAGATGCTCCATGAAAATAGAGATATGAAAGAAAGAATGTTGTTTAAAATATGTTGTGAAAACATTGTGTGTATTGCCTCTTTGCCTTGTGGTCATCTGATAATAAGCTGTTCCCTGTGTGCACCATCTCTTGAAAACTGCCCGGTTTGTAGGACGGAGGTCACGGGATCATTCAGAGGCAGCTTTGTAGTTTAGATATTGTATATATATCTCAATAATACCGCATCTTGTGACTCAATTTTTTCACCTTCATAATGACAATGGATAAAACTTTTTTAAATTAAATACGTACATTTATTACTAAAATCTTTTGTTTACTGATTATATAATGTCGTAATATACAACCGACTTATAAAATCGTGATTAATTAAGATTATTTCTACATGATTATGATTTTTAAACATTTACTGTTATGTTATGAATGTTCGAATAATGCTTTTGATTGTTGGTGTTGCTACGCCACTTTTAAGCACCGCATTAAGGCTATTTCGTGGCGGCCAGTTTTTATTGGCGGAGAAAACCACCGACCTTCAATAAGAAAACTGACTTTCTTAGTCTCGTTCCATTTGATGTCGATGTCATCAATATAACGGAGCCAAGACAAGGGTTTGTATGGTACATTCGAAAGGATGCGTTCTTCGATACTACCCCATGAAAGGGTTGGCAAAAGAAGGTGCCATTTTGGTTCCCATACTGGTACCTTCACCCTGCAAGTAGTGCTGGTTGTTGAATACAAAATTGTTGTTTTCGAGCACTAGTCTCAGCAACTGAACTAGACAGTCTGTTTTGGAATGTTTATCCTTACAATTGTCCATACTTGTTCACAAGCGACTATTCCTTCATTTTTGGGAATATTTGTGTATAAAGAAGACACATCAATCGATACCGAAATTGTGTTGTTTGGTAAAGGATTTAATGAATCTATTTTCTTCAAATAATCTGTTGTATCTTGAATGTAAGATGGCATTGTTCTAACATGTGGTCTAAGATAGTAATCCACGAATTCAGATATTTTTTCGGTTGGATGGCCATTTGCAGATACTAGCGGTCTTCCCGGAATCCCGTCTTTATGAAGGGGCAATTGTAAGTGCTGCAAATTCGCCAACATCGAAACCCAATTCGTCAGGACAGTAAAAAAAAATACACAACATATTTATAACATAAAATTGCAAAACACAAAATTGCATTTATGTTCTAACGTGTGGAACTTGCAAAATACAATATGCTGGTGAAAAAGAAACACCATTTTACATCCGACTAAATAACCATCGGTCATTTTATACAAAAGAAAGAAACTGCCCAATTACAAGACACCTTTTAAGAGCAGGACATGATTTTGAATACGTCACATTTCAAATCATTGAGAAAAATCAAAATTGGGATACACAAGGAAGACAAGAGAGAGAGATATTTCGAATGCACCAGTTACGAACTCTTGAACCTGATGGATTCAATGAGAGAGACGAAAAAAGATTTAAAAGCAAAGCAAAAACATAATCTTGAAATCATACAAATTAATTTATAGAAATTCATACAATTAATCGAACATCTATAAATGTGTTAAACTTTTATTCCAACTTGATGTAGTTGTAGCTACAAACATATTTTATGCAACATCAATAAATATGTTACACTTTTCCTCAAATCTTGTATAGGTTAAGCTACACAAATATTTTTTGTCATGCATCCGATTTCACCTTGAGAGATGCACACGCCTGATGAAGCTTATTTGTTTGAAGAAATATTGCGTATTTCTATTTAAAATCTAATAGACCTTTTTAATATATAATTTATATTTTATATATATATATATATATAATTGAGCTGCTCTGTAACAATAACATTTCCATGCCTTACATATCATGTACTGTATTACGACTCTAGATTAGAACTGACGAGGAAAGGTAACACCCGGCCACCGAAAGCCTTATTATTGTGAAGCCAAGGTGGTCGTGTGGTCTAGCGCACCGGATACAGTGCAGGCGATTTGGTGTCACGATATCTCAGTAGCATGGGTTCGAATCCCGGCGAGGGAAGAACAAAAAATTTGCGAAAGCAAATTTACAGATCTTACATTGTTGGGTTGAGGTTTAGACATTTGTATATATATATATATCTATTTCATGGGCAAATTAGAGAAACAAATTTTTTCAACATCTTTATCCAAACCTCTGTCTTGGTTCCGTTTCATCGATGATGTTGACATGAAATGGATTGGATCCCAACAGAAATTGGATGCTTTTATCAGACATGCAAACAACGCCCACCAGTCAATTAAATTTACATATGAAATATCCGACTCTAAGATATCTTTCTTAGACACAATTACATATATAAAGGACGGTGTTATATCAACAGACCTCTACTGTAAACCTACAGATAAGCATCAGTACCTTTCTCCCCACAGCTGTCACCCCAAACACTGTACAAAAAGTATCCCGTACAGTCAAGCTCTCAGAGTAAAGCGGATTTGCTCCTCTGAGGAGGCTGTCACTCAGCGGTTACAGGAACTTCGCGGATTTTTAATCAAACGAGGATATAAGAAATTGGACATAGATAAGGGGTTTGCGCGTGCTAACAATAACAGCCGCAATGACCTGTTACAGTACAAAAAGAAGAGGCGCAGCAAAATAGTTCCATTTGTTTTAACATACAATCCCGCCTTTACTAACCTTTCACGTTTGATCCGTGCCAATTGGCAAAGTATTGCCAATCACCCAAAATTATCCAAAATCTTTCCCGATCCTCCTGTCTTAGCTTTTCGGAGACTAGCAAGTCTAAAAGACTTATTTGTGAAAGCTGCCGTCTCCTCTAATAAAAGCTGTTCCACTACAGGATGGTGCAAGTCATGTGGTAACAAACGATGTCTGACTTGCCAACAAATACTGAATACTCAAACATTTACTTGCCACTCCACTGGGTGTCTGTGTACACACTATTTTGTAATGTAACTTGCAAAACCCAGAATGTTGTATACATTCTTCAGTGTCGATGTGGCATGCAGTATGTTGGCGAGCCAGAACAGCCATTTAACAAACGCATGAATGGTCATCGTAGTGACTACACCTGCAAGCCCAATCTCCCCGTAAGTCGTCATTTAAGATCACATTGGCACGCCCAAGCTGATCTTAAAAAACTTACCATCACCATCATAGATCACAACGAGGACTGGTCAAAGGCCGACGGACTTGATCGGGAAATTTTTTGGATAAGAAAGCTCATGACAGTTTCCCCAGAGGGCATTAACAAAAAAACATAGAAGAGTCACTCATTTTCCCTACCATCACTAATTTCCTGCCATCACTTGTGTGTCCAGTAACTCCGGCTTCCGTCCTGGACTCTAACACTTTCCAGGAATTTTTTAATTATACTAGTTTTAGTTACAGTTGACAGTTTCAACAAAATAATGATGAATGGAAAGTTGTAAAAGATAGAGGCAGAGGACACAGAGGAAGACGTGGACGAGCTCGAGGTCGTGGAAGAATAGATAACTCTAATCGCGGTGGTAGAGGTGGGGGCATCACCAAACATGGTGGAAACAGCAGAGGTTGAGGAAGAGATGCGCGACAGCCTATTTTAGAGAGAGGCAAAAACTTGCAACCACCCGACCCGATTCCAACTGCAACCCAACATCAAAACCGACGATAGACCCCAAATTTATAAACCTCTCACAAAGAACATTAAACGAAAATGAAATTTATTTGTTATCAAAAGGTTTTAAATTTGCTCCCGTTCCATATTCAAATGTTCCGGAATTAAAAGCTGATATCAACAATTTCTCTAGACGCTCCGTTTAAAAGAAGAATTCGGGAAAAAAAAGGACCATGATAAATCTCTCGTAAGAAACAAATCAACTTACACCCCAAGACCGGGGAAAGTTGATTATTTAGATACTTACATTGAGACAATAACAAAATTTCCCGTCCGTACACGTAAATATAAACAGAATTTAACCCGAAATGAACAGGATGCGTTAAAAAGTCTTAAAGATGACGACTCCATTATCTTTAAAGAAGCAGATAAAGGAGGAGCCATCATCATTATGGATACCGACTTTTATAAAGAAAAAGTTTTGGAACAGCTTAATTAATGACGCGGAATACTACACACAAATAACAAATAACCCGGATAAAGCAACTGAAAGGAGATTAAAAAACTGATAAAAGACTACGACCAATGTCTAACCGAGAAGGAAATAGCGTACTTGTGTGACTTTGATCCGAAAGAGAGCAATTTTTATGGACTTCTAAAAGTACATAAAAGTGCACAAATACAAAATACTGTTTGCGATCAAGACAATATTTACCTTGAAACATTCCGTCCCGCCGACCAATTATAGCCGAACCGGAATCAATAACTCAAAGACTAAGTCATTTTATCGACCTTGTTATCAAACATCTATGTCCGTCAATTCCAAGTTATATCAAAGATGATATGGAATTTTTAAATCACATTCCTGCCATAGTTCCGGAAGAAACACTATTAACAAGTTTTGATGTTACAAGTCTATACACAAATATTCCCCATGATCTAGGTCTTACAGCCATAAAATACTGGATCGAAGAAAAACGGGATGAAATTGACAGTAAATTTGAAACAAACTTCATACTATAGGCTACCAAAATAGTTCTGGAAGAAAATACATTTTATTCCCACGGAAACAAATTCAGACAAATTAAAGGTACAGCCATGGGAACTAAAGTTGCCCCCACATACGCAAATTTAGTGATGGGATACTTATAGCAATAGATGTATCGACAAATATCTGTCCAATTCGATCAAAATTTCTGTGATTATGTCATTCAATTTTGGAAAAGATATTTAGATGACTGCATAATATTTTGGAGCAGATCAGAAAAAGATTTATATAAATTTAAAGATCTAATCAACTCCTTACATCCGTCGATTAAATTCACCATGAAAACCAGTGACACACAACTACCAATTTTGGATATCTTCATCTTAAAATCAGGCAGACATATAACAACGGATATTTATTATAAATCCACAGACACCCATCAATACTTAAATTTTCATTCGTGTCATCCGTCCCATACAAAACGAA
Source organism: Mytilus edulis (assembly GCA_019925275.1). Taxonomy (NCBI): domain Eukaryota; kingdom Metazoa; phylum Mollusca; class Bivalvia; order Mytilida; family Mytilidae; genus Mytilus; species Mytilus edulis. Next base: position 83,344,076 of record CM034357.1, on the reverse strand, counting down.
ATATACTTTACTGTATGGCCAGATGGATTTGTGCTATAGTATCTGACCATAGCATTCGAGAAGTACTTTTGAAGGAATTAAAAGGATATTTGACACAACAGTTTATACCCAGAGGGTCTAATCGAAAGTAGAATTCAAAAAATTAAACTATTGACACTTCAAGAATTACGAGCCCCGAAAGTGAAAGACACGGATGAAAACTTGTACACATGACCCGTATTTACCAAACGTTTTTAATACAATTAAATCAAACCTCCCGATTCTACACGAAAGTAAAACTATGAAAAAATTGATACCGGAAGGAAACTTAGTTTACAGCCGATGACAACCTAAAAACTTAAAGAAACACTTAACCAGAGCTCGGTTCGAACCGAAGGTTAGTGACTTTGAAATAAAGTCTTGCGGAGATTCAAAATGCGGTGTTTGCGGTCAAGATACAAAATATTTAGAAACGGGTAAAATGAAATCATTTAAAGATGGCAAAAAATTTCATGTGAACGCCAAAATGACTTGTAAGACAACAAATCGTATTTACTGTGTCACATGTCCTGGTTTTCACGAAAATTATATTGGACAGACCGGGGCTACGTTCAATATCGTAGCAGCTACGTAGTGCTACGTAGATTTTGACTATTGAACGTGTAGCTATAGACTAGTTATAACATAAATATTGTTAGCAGCTACGTAGCTGCTAAGATATTGAACTCGACCCGGGAATAGCGTCTGTGAACGGGTGCGAGTTCACAAAGAACAAATAAAACACCCACAATACAGAAATTCGCCAATTAGTGCCCATCTTGACACTTGTGGTAAAAAGCATTTTCAAATAATGCCTATTTTTAAATGTAGACGGGATGAAGCATATAGAAAAGAGATGGAACGTTATTTCATAACAACGTTCCGATCGAAATTAAATCCAGAGAACTTCTAATAACGAACAATGGCGGAACGTCATAAACCTCCTTAACGACGTCGCCTATAGCGACACTACATCAGTTATCATGAAGAGTCCCAATTGAAGGATGAAATCGATAGAATGGAACTGTTAACTTTTTACCGGATGTAGGACCTGTGGTATATCTGGGGTTCGTGTTTCTGGAGTTTTCTATGCAGTGGTTAATAAAGTTATTTGTCTCTTAGTCGTCTTTCGTGATAATACAACTGTTTTCAGTTTTTCTAGAGTTTTGAAAGTCTCCTTGGTGTCGACTGCTTGGTTATTTTTCATCTGATGTTCGTTTTAATCTTATAATTGACTTTTAGTTTTTCGTTTAAATAATTCTACATTTGTTTTCAAACTTTTGTCTTTTAATCTTCTCTTAGACTATTGATATTGGTTTTGCACACTGTTAACATTCTACTATAGTGATCCTTAGTTGCTTATATCCACGTTTGGCACAGAAAAAGCAGTTGTTTAGGGTGGGTTTTTTTTTTTTTTTTTGACTTACACCCACATCTTTTGTTATGGGTCTCTTGGTAGTAATTATTTTCTTATTGAGAATTAAAATTATTTGCATCTAGTTTATTTATCATCAAAAAATAGAATAACAAAAGTATCGAGATCCGAGGAAAATTAAAAACGGTAATTCCCTAAACAAATCGCAATATCAAAAGCTCAAACACAGTAAACGAATGGATAAAAACTGTAATATTTATGACTTGGTACAGGCATTTTCTTATGTAGCTAATAGTTAGCTAAACTTTAAACATTGTTTTATAGTCCTCATTACTATAAATTCAAACACATATGTCAACAAAGAAAAACAAAAGGGAATGTATACAAAATATATTCAAAAACTAAAGACAAGTATACACAAATTTACCATAGCACTATTACACAGTGATGGGATGTCACGTCAAAAATAAAGTCACAAAATTTCCAACATATTTAGAAAAAAAATTATAAGAAAGTCCCTACTCAAAATTGAAAAATCAAAATCAAAAGCTCAAACACATCAAACGAATTGATAACAGTTGTAATATTCCTGACTTGGTACAGGTATTTTCGGATATTCCTGGTTTTCCAACTTTTAATTGAACCAATAATCTATTAGTCAAGAAAACTAAAAAGACAAAAGCTTTAAGATAGAGAAGGACACTGCGGGCCAAACAAATCTAGCCAATGAACTTTTCCATATATTATTCATTAGGGTGTACCTAACAAACTATCAAAATTTTGGAATAGGTTTCCAGGCTATTTTTAGAAATGTTCTTTGAAAAAGTTACCTCCCTTCGCAGTCCTACAAATGTCAGTATCTTCTATATATTCATGGACTTTTTAATTTTAAATTTGATTTAAATTTGTATAGAAAAATATTAAATCAATCATGTATTTTTTTCTCTCAATAATTTAATATCTATTCAATCGATTCATTAAACATACAGGTACAACTAATGACAAAACAATGACATTCAAGTGTCTTAGTAATTCGTAAGTTTCTGGATGATTTCCATGATATAAATAAACACATACAAGTTCTCTTTTATTGAAAATATAATTTAGATAATACGTATATGAATCAAGTTTTCAAATGCATTGATCCAGAGTCTTTTTCTCTGTATCTTCGTCATTTTGATTGGCGGGCTCTTCCTGCTGCATACTGACTGGTAATGTATTTTATTCCTTTTATGTAATGAATTAAATGCTAGCTTGGAAGCAGGTTACTGTTCAAATTATGTCATTCGTAAAGCTTTGCTTCTGAACAGTTGCATGTATATTCTTGTTGTTAAAATCAGTTGGACATTAAGTTTAGTAAATTTCAGAACACTTATCTTAAAATTAAAAAAAATCTTTAGTTTCATTGTTTTATTTTTTAATTTTTTTTCAGAGTCTACCAAATAATTGTAAAATAAATAACAATTTTGTACACATTTAAGTCACATTTAATTCATTTTCCTTTCTTAAATCATATTATAAATTAAATATTTTAGCACACTTTCCTTGATTTAATAGCAGAATTTAGTATCTTTTGTAAAAAAAATTACCGGTAAAAATTAAAGGTATATTTGTCAAATTCATACATTTTCCTGTTGAACTCGTAAAATTAAAGGTATTTTTGTCAAATTAATACATTTTCCTGCTGAACTCTATATCAAACATAAAATATTTTCGCTCATTTTCCTTGATATTTGATAGCAGAATATTGTATCTTTTATAAAACTTTACAGGTAAAATAAAAGGTTAAAATATGACTGTAAATAAAGGCAACAGTAGTATACCGCTGTTCGAAACTCATAAATCCATGGACAAAAAACAAAATCGGGGTAACAAACTAAGACCGAGGGAAACGCATTAAATATAGGAGGAGAACAACGACACAACACTAAAATGTAACACACACAGAAACGGAGCAAGCATCAGACAAAATCCCACGAGAATAACAAATATAACATCAAAACCAAATACATGAATTTGGGATAGACAAGTACCGTGACACGTCTTATCGCAATGTAAATTTACACTCAAAAATAAGAGAAAACAAACGACGCAACGTTAAAATGTAGCACACACAGAAACAAACAATAATATAACAATGGCCATATTCCTGACTTGGTACAGGACATTTTTAAAGGTAAAATGATGGGTTGAACCTGGTTTTGTGGCATGCCAAACCTCGCACTGTGATGGCAATGTTAAATATAACATTGAAATGACAACATAATATTACAGGACTAAAATACAAAAAAATAGGAGAACGTATTAGACAAAGAAACACATGATTAATAGATAACAAAAAGCATCAGGTTTAAAATTCAATACAGAAATAAACTGTCATTGTTAAAACTATCACCCTCACTTCCGGAGCACCTGAGATCACCCCTAGTTTTTGATGGGGTTCGTGTTTTTAATTCTTTAGTTTTCTATGTTGTGTCGTGTGTGCTGTTGTTTGTCTGTTTGTCTTTTTCGTTTTTATCCATAGCGTTGTCAGTTTATTTTCGATTTATGAGTTTGACTATCCCTCTGGTATATTTCGTCCCTCTGTTTTAACATATGCATGCAATTAAAGTTTGCTGACCAGGACTCCGCATTTTCTTCTGTAGAAAACGCTGGATTAATCTTATTTAGTTCTTATAGCTAGCTCAAACTCTCACTTTTATTACAGTCGCATAAATTTCCATCACATTGACGTGTGAACGAAACTAACAGACAGACATAATAGGTAAAAATGTCACATAAAGTAGTATATGGCTGTTCGAAAGACATGAATCGATTGAGAGAAAACAAATCCGGGTTACAAACTAGAACTGAAGGAAACACATCAAATATAATAGGACAACAACGAAACAACAGAAACCCTAAAGTGCAACAAAAAACCAAACGGCAATGCAACACACACCGAAACGAACTGTAAGATAACAATTGCCATTAAATAGGGATGCATCAGTCAACATTGTGTTTATCTAAATCACTTAAAAATATTTAAGACAAATATATAACGAGGCATATAGACAAAGCTTATTAGTCAAACGAAAGACAAGAATACAAAAATCTACCATAGCACAATAACACAATGACGGGATGTATAAGTACAGAGTCAAGTGAAATGTGTATCACCTAAAAGAGTAAAATTAATATTCATAAATAGTTCCCAAAGAAACCAGGCCTTATAATTTGATAAGCCAGACGCGCGTGTCGTCTACATAAGACTCATTAGTGACGATCAGATCAAATTAGCTTGAAAGCCAAAACGAGAACAAAGTTGAACATAAAAACAAATTATAGTATTCCATTTTCCTTTTTTTATAATTCAAACAATGTAATGCTGAAAATCTAAAATTTTGTTACAGGTCTTGTTCAACCAAAGTAACGGTAATTAATAATTCATGATTCCACATACTATAGTCAGACTCATTCTCGCTGTTAATATAATGTTTCTTGAGAAAACGTAAAAATAAATAAAAAATACCGCAGACCAACGAAAATTCAGAATTGAAAGTCCCCTACCTTAAAGTATTGGTTTTTGGTTAATGCGATGAGAAAACATGAATAATATATTATCGATTTTCTAAATATAGATAATTGTAAATGTTATATATTTAAACTACAATGTAATTATGAACATTATTTTGAATTCTGAATTGAAATCGTAACTACAAAGGGAGGTAAATGTGTAACAACGTAAGACGTTTATCAAGAAATGTTACACCGATCAACATTGATTGTTATTTCTAAGCTGTTCAAAACGTTTGGTCTACTAGGAGAATATTGAAAGGTAGGGATTAGTGCATCTTAACAATGTTCAACACACCATAATATTTAATAAAAACGCAATATAAAAATGTACCTGATTATAATATTTTTCATGTCTATTTAAATTATATTCATTATGAAATAATTTTGGTGACTAATTGTTTTCCTTATCTTCTATCCAACAAAAGCGAATTTCAGTTATCCTGGTTTCTATTATGATTGTTCTTAGTTACTTCGTTTAATTTGAAATTTAATTTGGTTCCTTGCCATAAATATGTCAGCTTGACGATCAATAACTAAAGATAAATATAAACTGCAATCATACATGCATTCATGCACATAGGAAGGCGTTTATTTTAATTTTAAAAGACAGCACATACAATTGAATAAATCAGGAGAAGTTGTACTTATCTAGGTATTGTTGATTTATTTATTATTGTATAAAGTATTGCGTTATATGATTAAGCTGAAATTTCTGTCATCCACAGTTTCAGATGATTCTGTCTATGCAGACTATATCTAAAATAAAGGTCAGTATTGAAGAATTATCGCAAGCTTCATATTTTTTGGAATAATTCACAAGCTTTTACCTTTTAGTTATCTACAAGTAATTATTAATCAATGTCAATTACTTTTTTCTAATTCGTGAAAAAAGACGATTTGGTACAATTGACAATAAAACATCTTTATCTTTGAATTTTGGTATATTTTGTTTAGTTGGTTAGCAAAAGCTACATATTGGTAGCTAGAATTTACAAGGAATAGGATGAGGTTTGATATATGCACTTGAAAATGGACTTCAAGGAAGAAAGTTGCCACCAAGATACTTTTCGTGTTTTCTATATAGATGAAACCAGACATTCTACAGCCATACCAAGTCGCAACATTTTCTTCCACAAGGTTCTACAATATGTACGACTTTCAGTTGTCTAGAAGTATTCTTGGTTTTTTGTTTGTATATTGATTAAAGGGATACGTTGGCGAAAGAAAAAGAAGAGAAATGTTTACTATAAAACCGCATGGCATTTATTTCTATTGAAATGAGTATTTCTTTAGAACAGTACATGATTTGCTCATGTGTTCTTGAAAAATTATAATGGAACACTTTGACCTACTGATATAAAAAGGTCAACGTTGACCTATAATCTGGACATTCGACTTTGAACATATTTTTTTCTCAAATTACACACACATCATAACAATTCAAATTTATTCAATGCAAAATGGGTCCCGAGTGGTAATCCTCTATCCCAGCCATTTGTAAACATTCTAATTCAGGGAAAACAGTTCTGTAGTTTTAGAATTGTCAACGACAATTGTCAATTTGACGGATGTATTTTACCATCAAATTCAAAATGATGGGTGTGACTTTCTTACTACAGAAGGGTTTTTCCTTGATATGAACAAATAGTATAATAACGGCGCTAGTTAGGAACACTGTATCAAATTTTCAATTATATTGTACTTGTTTATTGTAGCCAATGATCATAATTGCTTTATGAAGATTGCATTATATTTTGTTTTTCATGAACCAGAAGTTGAGACCACACCGTTCGACTTAAATAGTTCTTGAATGACATGTAAATATTCCTTGGATTATTTTTAAAAATGGTAAGTCCCCATGGGTCATCCACCTATCATTTTGGAAAATTACAAATGTTGTAAAAATGGATAACATTTCTTGTTTGTCTTGAAAACATGAATTGAATATCCCAATACCTTAAACATGATGTCATGTTGTTCTCTTATGACATCAAATGGGGAAAGTTCTCAGGGCTACATGCTTTTTATAACAGTGATTGTTTCCTGAATAGAACCATACAAATTTATTATGTTTATACATTTAGATTAAGTCAACTTAATTATTCAAACATTCAACATGTGATTTTCAGGCTTATGGAGGTATCAGGACCAAAATGAGTTTTTTGCATTTTTATGAAGTATACATAGATACAAAACACCCAGAAAGTGTTTTTGGTCGAATTATTAAAATTAATAGAATTATGGTCATTTTTGTGAAACGCGATTTTTTGTAAAAATAGTATCCTTTTGCAATATTTCTAAGGTTTATCTTATTTAGTTCTCCTTGTAAGTTGACATATATTGTTGTGTGTTTTTTTTTTTTTTTCTAGTCTTTCAAATTATCAAAATGTAACTTAAGTGAACTTAATTTATTGATAAGTGAATTTGAGTTAAATTAAGCAACCATTCGGTTTCCATAGCAACCATGGATCTACTTTTAAAAAAAATCACTCAAAACTTTTTTTTTTTGCTTTTTAAGTAGAACTTAAAATGTGTAATTCACTCAAAATATGTGTGTTCATATATGTACATGTTTTGAATCAGTAATTAGTATTAATTTAAAAATAAAACATGATAACTGTACTTTAATTTGTCTATATTAGTAAAAATTTCATTTAGGTTTCAGTGGACACAACAATTTTCCATTTCTACTTGTCTCGTGTCCAGTTTTTTTTTACAGTAACCACATTTTCTTGTATTATGTCTGTCCTCAATAACTGTAATTTCCGGCTTTGGTATAGTGGGTTTGGGGCACGTAATGTCTTTGCTGCCATAACAGAGTGGCCTAATCTCTTGATACAAGTACCACTGACGCATTGCGTCTAACCCCTTTTTTTGGCAATTCCGTTGGTTCAGATAATGGGTTAATTACAACTCTATTTTTTAACAACCGAAACTGTTTTTCATCATTGTCACAATACTCCCTAACAAAAACTACTCCTGGTGATTCCTTCATCATCCGAAAGTGATGATATGTTGTTAGTGCTGGCAACTGTTTAAAAAATTGCTTTAGATATAATTTCCAGTCGAAAAATTTAACAGGGCAATCTTCGTCATCAACAAGTTGTGCTATATTATGGTTATTCTATTATTGAGGAATCTGTAACAGATTTGGCTATTTCCTGTAAGGTTTCTGCTGAATAATGTCTCCATTTCACCTTAAAAAGAACAACATGTAAATTAAATATCAAGTTTTGTTTGCCAGAATTGTACCAGAGAACACTAAAATGGCAACTTTCAAAACATGTTCTTACAAGTTTGATCAAGTTTGACCATTCCCTATTTTTAATCTTTCTTTGTTTAAGACAAATGTTCTATGTTATGCAAAGGGCTTAATGTTGGATATGACATGTTAAATTAAAAGTCAATGTAAGTTCTTAAAACAAGTATGAATATCCAAGTCACTTGAATCAAGTGTGATAAATATGAAACCATGATAGTTCTTATTGATGAAGTATAAAGTGATGAAATTAATGCATTACTTCAATACTTTCTTTAAAATGTTTTTTTTTTATTATAGTTCTTGACACATACACGTACATGTATAATAATTTTGAATACCTTCCATAATCCAAAATGCCAGTATGGATGAAATTTGGTATGCCCAGCTTCCATACAACTAAATTCCACACTGTTGTGTCTGCCTGTCAATACTCTCCACATACCATACCTTGAAGAATAATATATTCTTAATAACAGTAATGTTAATGATCAAATGAAGTCTTAACTTACATAACAATACAAACATCTAGATTTGTGTATATTAAAACTAACAAAATATTAAATCTTATTTATTTGAATCAATCACAGACATTTATTTGAATAATTTCAATGTGTATTCATCCTATCTGTTATCCTGGTTGAAGATGTACAGTTAAATAATTTAAGTTTCAGTGGTGAATAATAAAAAGGAAAAGGAAATACACTAATATTTTACAGAAGCCTATTTTCATTCACATATGGTACTTGCATGTAAAATTACATGTTTAAATTATACCAACATGAAGATTTATTGCAAATTTTCACTTAATATATATGACAGAAATAAAACATACCAAATTACAAAGTTATTCTTGTTCTGCCCTGTACAGTTGTCCATGTGAAGTTTCACTGTTGTTTCCCCATATGACTTATATTCAAAATGGTGGTGTAGCATGCTAATTACACTATTTGCACCCTTTCCAGTCTCTTCACTTTCATCAACAAGGTAAAATATCTGTGATCCTAAAAGGTCAATGAATCAATGTCATAATTATGTTTACACAATGTTAATTTTTGTGTCATTTGGTCTCTTGTGAAGAGTTGTCTCACACTTAAATTATATACACAAAAACAGATCAAACTAACATACTATAGTAACTTTACAAAAATTACTGTTCAACCAAAGTAATGTTAAAAACATAAGATGCATGTCTTATAAAAGTGCAAACAACACAGACAGTACATGTATGTCTATATTTTTAACATCTGCTGACTGCATTGTACTAACATTTATTCACTAAGGAATATAAAAGCAAAAATGTAGCATAATATTTACCTGAACCTTCTGCACAGACACCAAAACATTGACATTTCCTTGGAGTTTTGAAAAACAATGCAACCACTTGTTGTGCATAGTGAGGATAGTGTATTTGCTGTGCATAATCAAAGCTGTAATGCATGCTTCCTTCAAATGAAAGTGGTGGTTGACCTGAAACATAATGTGTAACAATCAAAATAATGAAAAATAATGTACAATAAACCACAAATAATATACATGTATACAGCTTTAATTATTAAAAAATGTATAAGTTTTTTGTGTGTTTTTGTTTATGAATGCAATTCAACAGGGAATGCAAATGTGGTATTTGCCATAGCTTATAATGCATCAACTGGCTGATACATGTATGCATCACCAAATCAGTCTCAAATTATTAATACTTTGAAAAATGTTCACAGATACAACTCAAAACTTGAATGTGCCTTAAATAATAACATGCATTTGTAATACACCAATGTACATGTAAGGTACAAATTATAAACATGTTAAGCATGCATGTATGTGAATGAAATTGAACATTTTACACAAAATTATTTATTGACAAGAAAATACAGAACCTGTTTTATTCAATGTACATTTTTTACCTGTTCATTGACAATCATACCACATTTTCCAATTTTCAAAAAAATTGTATATATATATACACATGTATTACTGTATAAACAAATGTAATGTGTTTTTATGCAAATATGTATGTGTATATATATACATTTGTACATGCTCATATCATATTACACTTTAATTAAATATAAGCATGACTACTATAACATGTTGTTCACAATTAGGATTTGTTCATTCATGACATTATAATCCTCACAATGTAAATTTACATGCATGTACATTTGTACTTGTAAAAATGTAAATGTATGCTTTTTAACAATTACTAAATATAACTTTAATGTACTTACCTCTGTTTCTTTGATTGTCTAGTAACTGAGTATAATTCTCCTTGCTTTCTTGGCATTGATCTCTGTAATAGTCTCTCTGTTTCTTAGCCTTTTCAACATGACCACCATAGTTTTGTAACAAAATTGTCTTTTCTTCTTCTGTCATATTTCCTGTGTTACTTAAACTGACAGTAAAGCTTTGACAAGCTGAACATAAATCTGTTGCTGGTTTCATGAGGACTATTTGTGGACCCTGCTCTAACCACAACTTCTTAAACTCAGATAAACTTATTGCCCTGTAGTTAAGTGAAGATGCAGCTTCTTGATATACTTGATGTATGTCAGCTTTAGTTTTATCTGAAGGCAGTAAAGTCACCTTTAAGTCTTTGTGATTCGGCAAACGACCAGGCAAGGGGACTCCAAATTTTACACCATATTCCTGAATAAAATGCTTCACTCTCTGGATATCAGTTATGGCCAAAGCATGCTTAGGGGTTTTACCAGTGTTTCCATGAGTCCTGGGTTTTAAACCTTCCTTTTCCAATGATTTGGATATAGAATCTAGCTGAGATTTTCCAATTGCATGTGCAAATAAAAAAGTCTTTCTGCATATCTGGTGGCCATTAAAATAATACTGCTGATTTATTCTTTCTCTTTCTTTGCTTTTATGTTTTTTGGCATCAACATTTGAGTCATTGTTTCTGTGTGCAAACAGTTGAACTTTTATTATCATGTCAAGCTCATTTTTGTCCATTTCTAAACAACTATATCTATATTCAGACAATACTTCATGGTTAACAATAGTGCTGCATGGTACTTTATTGTATAGTTTTTCACATTTGCAAGTGTTTTCTAGAAATTGTTTTTCTTTGACAGATTCATTTATGTCTAAATCACTGAAAGCTATCTGACAAGTCTCTGTATTTTCTTTATCAGACTCTTCATTATCTGTGTCATCATCATCGTTTGTGTTAAAGTCATGTTCATTGATTTCATTTATTTCTACATTCCCAAAAAAAATTCTATCGACTTCTTCAATTTCGTTGACGAAATCTTCATCTTGTTCATCAATCAAATCCAGCGGTACAGTACTTGCGTTAGAGAAAACACTATTTTGACTTGCCATATTATTATATCGTTTTACCCTCCATTAATTTGCCTTACTTGTAAATTCCTTTTCATCTTTAAAGTATGTACAAAATATATTTTGTCTTTCGTGTTTACATTTTCGTTTGTTGTCTAAAAATAGTTTAACGTGAGTAGTCCCCCTTGATGAAAACCCAGAGCTCAAAACTAATACGGGACAGGAAATTAATTTACATATTTTATAGTCCTTCTCTACTATTTTATTTTTACGATGTATCTGCAATGCTACTGTAATTTATAAATACCAACCAAAGGCCCTTTCAATGATGCAGATCAAAGTTGTAAACATCAAATCTTTAATTAATAAGTTGCGTAAATTAATTATGTTGCAAATCTGTACACGGGAATAATAAGTTCTATTTTATCCTCAGTGCATGATTAAATATTGTTCGTAACAAAATCTTTACATATTCGAAATTATATTTAAGTTCCTAAAGATAAGAAAAAAGTCAATTTTAGTTTATGAGTTAAACAAATCGGACATTCAATAACAGGTGCCCCGATTACGTTACGTAACTTTACATCGACGTTTTCGCATTATGACGTTTACCTCCATAAGCCTGGAAATGTCATGGCGGGTCACATATATGTACCATCATTCATTAGAAACTTTTTTGTTAGTTTATGATATATATGAATGACATATCTCTCTCTCTCTCTCTTGAATGCATTTCGGATGATTATTTCCAATTTCTAATATATAAGTAAATAAAATTGAGAATGGAAATGGAATGGAAATGTCGTTGTTTTGACAAGGTCTGTATCTATTCTGTTGGAAAATATGAAATTTGTTGAACATTTAAACTCGTTGATCCCATAGATCGATCCAAAAAATCTACGAAAACTGGTAGCCATCGAATATAAATGAACAATTGTTAAAGGATTAATTGCATTCGTGGTTTGCTATGGTATGGTCTGATTATTTGCAACTTTTTCCTTTGACTATCCTTCTGATATCTTCCACTCTTTTTGCATTAGATTATTTTGATGTATTGATTCAATCGTTTGCCTGAGAAGGATTCGTTGATAAATTTATTTTCTTAGTCCCTCAGATAAATTTGACATTGATATAAATAGGTTGATCGGTAGTTTGTTTAAACCCTTTTAGTTTTTGAACATCGAAAATTTGTTGATATTTCCTAAACCTGTTTCTGGCGATCAAGATGAAAACTGTCGTCACTACAACAGGGTTTTTACAACAACTTTTGAACTTCAGATCAATATTTACGCTGTACCGTGGAGTTTTACATCGGCTACTTATTTACGTGTCAGGATTAGTATAAAAAACGGTTATAATGTCTTCCTTTCCATTTACAATAAAGAACATGTGAAATAAATTCTTTCATTTCAAAACAATTATACTTGTTTTCACTCAATAATAACTAATTGTTATACTTTCTTATCTATTATAATAGATATCGATATATGATATAACATACAATAAGTCTTTTCTTTCTAATTTCAGAATAAGGCTATCCCAATGGATGACCCATACAGCGAATATGATAGTGAGACAGAGAATGATGTGGCTTATAAGACCCTTCCACACGGCAAAACATATCATGCTTTCATCTCTTATCGAGACGTAGATGAGGATAGAGAGTGGGTGAGTGACCTGATAGAAAAGCTTAAAAAACTGCACCAGCTAAAATGCTGTAATCATGTATATCATTTTAAACCTGGACGAAAGATAGTTGACAATATAAAATATGCTGTTCGCAAATCTGTAAAGACATTGATAATATTGTCAAAAGAATATAATGACAGTCATTGGTGCACCTTTGAAGTAGAATACACTCATCATATGAGTATGGAAATGAGGGAACAACTATTAATACCAGTTTTAAAAGAAGACTGTGAAATTCCTGATCATTTGAAACCGTTCACCTACATAGATGCAAGAGGTCCGATTGGAAGCTGGCTACCAAGACTGGCTACATCTATTGAATCTCCAGGTATTTATACTATTTGTTAATAAGAACAAATCGTGCTTATGGCGATATTTCAGGTGACGCTTCGCCATCTAATGATGCTTTATATTTTAATCAATTATTTATTCATCATAATAAGGCAAATGAAGGATCCTTAACTGGGACAATGAATTTCCATTATGTTGCTTCTTCATTAGCTATGATTTATGATAATAATTTTGACCAAAGAAAAGGGATTTTGATCAATTATTAATATAATCATGCTTGTATTTTTTTCAATTTAAATCATCAACACAAAGAATAATGAACGTAGTTCAATCAATATAATGATTACATATCAGCTAATTAGTTATCAAAGGTACCAGAATTATAATTTAGTACGCCAGACGCGCGTTTCGTCTACACACGACTCATCAGTGACGCTCATATCAAAATATCTAAAAAGCCAAACAAGTACAAAATTGAAGAGCATTGAGGATCCAAAATTCAAAAAAATTGTACCAAATACGGCTAAGGTAATCTATGCCTGGGATAAGAAAATCCTTAGTTTTTCGATAAATTCAAAGTTTTGTAAACAGGAAATTTACATAAATGACCACATTATTGATATTCATGTCAACACCGAAGTATTGACTACTGGGCTGGTGATACCCTCGGGGACGAAACGTCCACCAGCAGTGGCATCGACCCAGTGGTGTAAGTCATCTTCGAAACAAAAGCATAGTGATTAAAATTGAAAAAAGGTGATATCAAAGAATGTAAAAAACCGAACTACCCTATCATCGCTACAATGTGCGACAAAAAAATTTCGTACTCTTAAATTAACTTGAATCAATATAGTTTTCCATCCATTTATCATCATCATGTAAAACAAAATTGTCTTTTCGTCTTCTTTGTTAATTCTGTTTTTTTTCACAAGTTATTATAATTTTACAGTGTTATGCGGGTTGGAATCAAAATATTCACAAGTAGATTTCAGTACACGTAAGTAGTCACAAACACTTTTAGAAAGATCTTATTCCACTGTATGTGATATGGTTACTAGGAAGGATATATTTAGTAAGCATCAATGAAACATCAGTCCAGCACTATAATATTTCAGAAAGCACTTTTATCGGTTAGATTTAAGTTTAGGCGCTAACTCATTGAACATTGACATGTTAACTAGAAAATGTCAAAAACAAATCTAAAATCTGCGCAAATGCACACACGCAGCATCGTTTTTTGTTGTTTTTTTTTTTGCTAACCGGCAGTTTCAGATGGGGATAAGAGGAAACTATGAAAGATAATGTTTACACATACAAATCCATACACACAATTTTATGTACTTCATGGACCATTTCAAAGGAGTAGGTCCGGTAAGGACCGATTTTGGCCTCAAATTTCAGGTTCATCTGACGAAAGATTTTGACCACTTTTAAACACTTAAGTGTCTATTTTATTTGATTCGATTAGTTTATGTGAAAGATTTTAAACTGATTTTGTCATTAAAAACGATCCAATTCAAGCCTAAACATCTACCAAATATGCCGAAAAATTTCACTTTTCAGATGGTTTTTGTCAAAAATGAAAGTGGACGCATCCTCAACCTTTATATATGAATTATGTATAATCATAAAATACAACTTAAATTTCAATATCAAGGATGAACACGAATGCGGCCACTTTCGTTTTACACGAAAACCAACAAAATTCAACTAAAATGCTAGAATTGTGAAGATTTCAGTAATTTAGCATGACTTAATGGTGCTAGTACCCGATATATGTGCATTGTATTATAAAAGAAAAAACAGCCCATATTTATGTAGCAGAAGCATTCTACTGTCCAATAAATAAATAAAAGTTTACATTTTAACAATTTTGTAAAACTGCTATATTTTGGGGCCAAAAGGGGGTCTTACTGGACCTACTCCTTTGTGAAATCTTTGAAATTTAACATGAAGCTCGTAAAAAAGTAGTCTTCCAGACAGATTTCAATGTTTACACATGTTACTTTTCTTTTCTTAAACGAACATGCGAAAAAAACGAATTAACTTCAAACCTGCAACTAAAATCCAAATATAGAAATTAGTCTCATATTTATTCAAGTTTGGCATTTGCATTATTTAGATCTCAGTATTCATGCAGCAGAGGGAAACTATCACACTAATGTACAAAACATTATGATAACGTCATACTAATTATACAAAAGAAGATGATGTATGATTGCCAATGAAACAACACTCCGCAAGAGACCAAATAACACATAATTAACAGCTACATGTCAGAGTACGGCCTTTGACAATTAGCAAAGCCCATAAAACCCCACGACAATTGTAAAACAATTCAAACGAGAAAACTAATTGTCTAATTAATGTACAAAACAGCAACACACGACAAACATTGATTAACAGGCTCCTGACATGGAAGAGGGTTATACGTACTTTTATTGCTTGTTTTTGTCAAGGTCCTATGTTGAAGACCGTACTTTGACTTATAACGGTTTAATTTTATAAATTGTGACTTGGATCGAGAGTTGTCTCATAGACACTTATACCACATCTTTTTGTATCTATAGAATGTGGCGAGGTTAAATATGTAAGCGGGATCCCAACCCTACCCTTACGTGAGGCAATTGTGAAACGGTACAACATAAAAACGAACTATAAAAATCATTTGAAAAAAGGCTGTAACTCATCAGATGGTTAAACATAGACGTACATATAACAAAAAAACCCAGAGTGTACGTAAATGTGTACTTGTAAATACCAAAAAGACAAAAAGAGACAATAACTACAGATCAGAGAGTTGTCGCAAATACTGAAAGCTTCGTCAGAGCCGATAACAACTAATAAAAAAATCATGCATCTAAGACTAAATAAGCAACAAGTTCGCATTTAACATCCAATAGATTTAGTAAAGACGTCAAAAATAGTCAGTGAAAAACATGACCATGACCTAATGCAATTTTCTGCTGTGAAAACAACAAACCGGTAAATAAAGGTAACAGGTGTTCAAAAGTCATTTATCGATTAAGAGAAAACAAATAGGGTTTTTAACCAAAATCATGTGAAACACATCAACTATAAGAGGAAAACAAAGCAACAACACGCACACTGAAGTGCAACAAAAACAAACGCCAACACACATAGAAACGAACTATTTGATAACAACTGCCATATTCCTCCTTTCTTGGTACAGGACATTTTAAGAAAATTGTTGATTAAACCTGGTTTAAAAGCTAGCAAAACCTTACGCGATATGCGTTGTATTCACGCAATAAACCAATTATTTAACCTCGTAATTTCTTTTTTGCGATGCTCTTAGCAAACGTTGATTTCCAATTTTTCTAAAAAAGGAAGGAAATAGATGTAGATTATCATACAAGGAGTATAACAATCTTGTTTTGGTTTGTGCATTAGGGATCCTGTTTATCATTTCTGGTCTTCATTTGTCTGATTATATATTGATTATCAAATTCAATGAATCAGCATTGAAATTATGGTCGCATTGACTTCCCACATATCATTTATTTTCAGATTGATGAACTTTTTTTCAACATCTAAAATTAGGGTTTGTTCCAGTTTTCGCGATTCACTGAACATTGAATTATGATAGTACTTATAGATAGCACTGCGCTTTAAATGAATTTTATTTCTGTTGAAAACAATTGCAGTGCTTACTAATATCTCCCAATTGATACGATATTCCCGTGCTTGCATTTCCTATCATGATTTTCTTGATTGCGGGTTGCTGCTCAAAAGGATACTAGTACACCAAGAGTTCCAAATGGTGAAGTTGAAATCATCCCGTCGTAAATCACGAGTTGGTTGACCATTATGGAATAACCGTTTCACAAATGATATCGGATATGTTCCTTACGTCGTAACTACAATCCCCTTCCCTTTCATGAATGTGACCTACTGAATTAGACTTTTTACCGGATTTGTTATCACATAAGCAACACGACGGGTGCCACATGTGGAGCAGGATCTGCTTACCCTTCCGGAGCACCTGAGATCACTCCTAGTTTTTTGTGGGGTTCGTGTTGCTTATTCTTTAGTTTTCTATGTCGTGTTATGTGTACTATTGTTTGTCTGTTTGTCTTTTTTCATTTTTAGCCATGGCGTTGTCAGTTTATTTTCGATTTATGAGTTTGACTGTCCCTCTGGTATCTTTCGTCCCTCTTTTAGAAAAAGTACGAATGTTGGTTTGGTAATGAATTGTTATTCAAGTTATCCCCTTATAGCTTATACAGTGTTTCAGAGACCAAAAAACTACATTTGAACAATTTATTTTTATATTTCCAGATGTCTCAATGTTCTAAGAACTGAATCAAAATTATCGTGTTGTTATTATTAACAAAACGTATTCACAATGTACAATAAAGCTAAGAATGATCCGATATAGAATTGAAGAAATTGTTTCAATGCAAAGTGGGTTACATTCGTTATTAAAAAAAACAAGGCCATCTGTCATTTACAGTGTTTGGGTGAATGTGAGCAGCAGCACTCTATAAAGGAAATACAAGCCCGGGAATATCGTATCAATTGGGAGATATATATATCTGTAACAATAACATCTTCATGCCTTATATATCATGTACTGTAGTACGCCGCTAGATTAAAACTGACGAGGAAAGGTAACACACGGCCAGCGAAAGCTCTTTTTTGAGAGCCCAGGTGGTCGTGTGGTCTAGCGGGACGGCTGCAGTGCAGGCGATTTGGTGTCACGGTATCAAAGTAGCATGGGTTCGAATCCCGGCGAGGGAAGAACCAAAAATTTGCGAAAGCAAATGTACAGATCTAACATTGTTGGGTTGATGTTTAGACGAGTTGTATATTATACTCCGTATAGGTGTAATACCACCATTGATTTTTCCCTATTAGTCTTTGTTAAATTGGCACTTTTAAAAAAATTGTACAATATTTACCTTTATTTCAACCAAAGAAATACTTTGCATGTGTAAAGTTCAATCCTTTCCAGTGATACAGTGAAAATTTCACACTACATTTCATTGCATACAAGAAAGTAACCACCACCGGAAGTAAACAACCCAATTTTTACACTGTTATTTACTGGTTACCTGCTTTGGTAACTATGTAACCTTAACGTTCCAAAATATTTTATAAGACCATCAAATAAAAAAAACAATGATGCTTTCAGACATCCAACATACATATTTACGACTCAGAAAAATTTACGTGCATTGAAATGCAGGGTTAATTTTCTACAACTGTCAAATTCAAGGGAATATTTTTCTAAGCCTACTTTCGTATGCAACCGGATGTGACGTACCATGATTTGGTGGTATTACACCTATACAGGCGCTGCTGGAATGTTGCCACTTAGAAATGGAAAGTTCACAATTGGGAAGATGAAATCATTTCTTTTGTCGTAAGGTTTTGTTTTCAACCGATCCTCATTGTCAATTTCTAGATGGAAGTCAAGATATAAGGCCGACTTAACTGTATCTGTTGTAAATTTTGCGATTGTCCACTTTCAATTCCACAGCCATAACAAACCATTTGGGGTGCTTTGCAACAAATAACTAGAGGCTCTCAAGAGCCTGTGTCGCTCACCTTGGTCTATGTGCATACTTAACAATGGACACAGATAAATTCATGACAAAATTGTGTTTTGGTGCTGGTGATATGTTTGTAGATCTTACTGTACTGAACATTCTTGTTGCTACAATTATCTCTATCTATAATGCAATTGGCCCAGTAATTACAGTGGAAGATATTTTGTAAAAATTTACAAAACTTTACAAAAATTAATGAAAATTGTTAAAAATTTATTATAAAGGGCAATTAATCCTTAAGGGGTCAACTGACCATTTTTTCCTTAAAATTACTTAGTCTGGAGCAGCAACTCAACAACGGGTTGTCCAATTTGTCTGAAACAATTTTACCCCATGTCAGATTTGCTCTTAATGCTTTGATTTGAGAGATTAGTGCCAAAATCTACATTTTACCCCATGTTCTTTTTTTAGCCATGGCGGTCATCTTGGTTGATTGGCCGGGTCTTTGGACACATTTTTAAAACTAGATACCCCAATAATGATTGTGGCCAAGTTTGGTCGAATTTGGCCCAGTAGTTTCAGAGGAGAAGATTTTTGTGAAAGTTTACGGACGACAGACGCCGGACGCCAAGTGATAAGCAAAGCTCACTTGACCTTTCAGGTCAGGTGACCTAAACTAGAGGCTCTTTAGAGCCTGTGTCGCTCACCTTGGTATATGTGCATATTAAACAAAGGACACTGATGGATTTATGACAAAATTGTGTTTTTGTGATGGCGATTTGTTTGTAGATCTTACTTAACTGAACATTCTTGCTACTTACAATTTTCTCTATCTGTAATGAACTTGGCCCTTTAGTTACAGCGGAAAATATTTTGTAAAAACTTTACCAAATTAATGAAAACTGTTAAAAATTTACTATAAAGGGCAATAACTCCTTAAGGGGTCAACTGACCATTTTGGTCATGTTGACATATTTGTAGATCTTACTTTACTGAACATTATTGCTGTTTACAGTTTATCTCTACCTATAATAGTATTCAAGATAATAACCAAGAACAGCAAAATTTCCTTAAAAACTACAAATTTGGGGGCAGCAAGCCAATAACCAGTTGTCCAATTCATCTGAAAATTTCAGGGCAGATAGATATTTACTTGATAAACAATTTAACTCCGTAAGATTTGCTCTTAATACTTTGGTTTCAGAGTTAGAAGCCAAAATCTACATCTTACCCCCATGTTCTATTTTTAGCTATGGTGGCCATCATGGTTGGTTGGCTGGGTCACCGCACACATTTTTTAAACTAGACACCCTAATTATGATTGTGGCTAAGTTTGTTTAAATTTGGCCCTGTAGTTTCAGAGGAGAAGATTTTTGTAAAAGATTAAAAGTTTACAAAAAATTAGTAAAAAATGACTATAAAGGTCAATAACTCCTTAAGGGGTCAACTGACCATTTTGATCATGTTGACTTATTTGTAGAACTTACTTTGCTGAACATTATGGCTGTTTACAGTTATCTCTATCTTTAATAATATTCGAGATAATAATCGAAAACGGAAAAAAATTCCTTAAAATTACCAATTCACGGGCAACAGACTTGATAAACAATTTTACCTCATGTCAGATTTGCTCTAAATATTTTGGTTTCAGAGTTATAAGCCAAAATCTACATTTTACCCCTATGTTCTATTTTTAGCCACGGTGGCCATCTTGGTTGGTTTGGCTGGTCACCGGACACATTTTTAAACTAGATACCCCATTGATGATTGTGGCCAAATATGGTTAAATTTGGCCCAGTAGTTTCAGAGGAGAACATTTTTGTAAAAGTTGACAACGGACGACTGCGGACGACGACAGACGACGGACGCTAAGTGATAAGAAAAGCTCACTTGGCCCTGTGGGCCAGGTGAGCTAAAAAGGAAGGTAGGATTAGTTACCGACGTTCGAAACTTGTTGATACACGAAGTAAGCTGCTGGACAGTTATATATGGTAAGTCATGTAAAAAACTTTCCATTTGAAAGGAAATTAATTATACATCGTTTATTTACATTTCAGATTACAGAAATTTCGATACAGTTCATGAAGAAAGAAGTAAAATTGGTTGGTGTCGAGAATTACCATTCAAATCTAGGCGTTATATTCCTGATTCATTGAACGACAAAGCCTTCAATGTATGTGTTTGGTTTCTTTTTATTTGTACAAATTTTGTATTTACAGTTGGAAACATATTTGCAAAAATTCCACTTACGTCGATTTTTTTTTAGAAAGAATATACATGTCCTGATAGACCTATTTTTAATTCATTGTACATGTCCGAATGAATAAACAACCAAATGAAATGCTGTACATATTTATCAGTTATTCACTTCTGACGAGGTCAATACGTTATATGTGAACCTGTTCGAATAATATTGACCGAGGACGAAGTTCATTTGGGAAATGACGCTTAATGTTCTTAAATTATATTTTGAAATTTTAACATGTTATTGAAAATATCAATTTTCTTTGAACAACATTATAGCTTGTTGAGTTAGCTTTTTTGTATTTTTAGCGTCTGCATTTTTAACATAAAATTCTGGAAATCTCCTTCTGATAAACTTTTTCTTTTCGTCTGCTGCGGTGCCTCCTCCGTGGTTGTTATGTTTGATGTCATGACGTCATTCATCTAGATTTTCGCGGGTTAATTTCCCAATTAGACCACTCTCTCTCTAACTTCGAACTGTTCAAGATGGACACCGAATTAGGTGATTCAATTATAAATTTACAAGATACGTAGATATTTAGATATGACACTGGTTGTTTAGGTTCATCAAATTGTAACCTCACCAAATGAATGTTACAGACATTTGATCAATTTGCATGATAAAATCGTACAACTTTGAATAAGAATTGTTAAATATTACATCGCATGTATGTCTGTTTAACAGCAATTGTAAATGGACGAAAGCTGGGTATAAGGGTTGTAGTCGATTTTTTTATTGGAAGGTTTATGACAAAACAAATTTAAAATTAGATAGATGAAAAAATGAAAATTTAATAAAAATACAAAAGTTATCAATTTATATACAATTTGGGTTAAACAAAATGATTATTCATTTACCATTTTACATATGTTTGATTCATTTAAGGTAGCACAATACAAAGATTTTATAACTCCAACTCCCAAGTTTTAAAATGCTGTAACTTTCTTAATAATGCTTGAAAATTTATAAAATTGGTAGTTTTGGATAGCTAACAGATTACTCTTTCAAATATATGCAATGTTAGTATTATGCAACAATTATGTAACCAATTAAAATGTTAACTGTGTCTAAAATATTTTTCACCAAATTTCCTCTTTCAAATGAAATTAGCTTCTGCATAGGTATCCCTAGAGGGTTGATTTTATTATATGTTGTTCCTATGGCCATTATCTACAAAAGGGTGTCTCAGATTTCAGATAGAATGTATAGAACAAATTTTACACCTAATTGAACATTATCTTCTTTTATGTGGTTAGGATGTTTACACTAATTAGAGATTTATGAGAGAATGGAACACCAGAGAGACAATCTGAGACACCCTTTTGAAGCCCATAATGTGTTGATTAAGATTCCGTTAAAATTGTCTGTATAATTAAAGAGATGATAGAGCTAAATTCATTCAAGTGAACTTACCCAGATTTTGCCACTAATTACATAATAATTGATTACACAATGGTTGCATAATAAAAATATGTCATTCATTTAAAAGATTAATCTTTTATCTATCTATACATACCTCTTTTATTATTTTCTATGCATTCATAAGAAAGTTACAGCATTTCAAAGGTTAGTGATTGGAAGTAAAAAAATCTTTGTATTGTGCTACCTTAAATTCAAGTTGATCTCTTTGTTTTAATTTGGATATTACCAAATTTCATTTAAAAGAAACTTACTTTTTTGTTGTTGTTCTTTTTGTAGTGTAGATTGTTGTAGGAAGTCACTTTTAAGATTTTTCTACTTTTTTTTTACTTAATTGTCCAAAAACGTACATTACCCAATTTGGCACCAATAATACACATTTTATTAACGTTAAACATGTTGAATCTATAAAGTGTTATGGTTGATATATGTTTATTTTCCTGGAATGGTAACACTGTTTTAAATGTTGACGGGAAAAGAATCTTAAAAATTTTATTTGATAGTTGAGTTTCATGTTTTTGACTCATTTCTGTATTTTTAAACATGCATATATTGATATGTATTCGATGCTTTAAACAAAATTCTCAGTGACGGCCGAATCAAAAAGAATACAAAGCTGAAGAATATTTAGAACCACAAAGAGATATATGTACTGGTTTTTTTGTTTTTTTTTTTAATGGCATTAAGTCATGTAATAGAGGCGACATATACCAAAGGACTTTTAAACTCATGTAACGAAAATAAACTGACAATGTCATTGTAAACGACAGTATACAAAACACTGCATAACATATCAAAGACTATACACACTATTAACGATAAATGGGGATTCAGGTGTCTGGAAGGGTGGGCAGATTCTGTTCCACATTTGGCACCCGTAGTATTTATAATTTAGGTACATAACTGGGGATACGTCTAATCTAGTAGGTCACAATCGGGGAAAAGAAGACGCGATTGTGGTAACGACGATTTAACCATATGACAGGAAATGCAGGGCCTGGAAGATCTTATTTTATTAAGATAGTTATTACATATGCAACGTCTGTGGAATGTTTCTAAAGAGATTTAGACGCGTTTAGCATTTTTATCAATCTTTGAACTATTTGGTGAAAGGACATCTTCTTTATAGCAAAGTTGAGTAAAAGGATGTATCTCGATTATTTTCATTCATATGCAGCTCAACCCCAATAGATAACGACCGCAAAAAAGTGGAACACAGTTAGTTTAATTGACACCGATTCTTTGTTGAAAAACACAATCCAGGAAACAAATTTCGTGCTGGCAAACAACGGTATCTAGCGGGGTTTTCCCTCTGAAATGCGAATTGTTTCAGGTTTCAGGTATTTCAGAAGATAATACTATACGACAAGAAATTGTTTCGTGTTCGAATCTTACTGGGTTCATAGATTGTTTAGTTTATGTTCATAGTTTGTATTAGTTGGTACATTTGGTGTGGTGTTTTTGTATAAGTTGAGTATTTTTATTATTGGCTGGAAGTTGTTTAACAGCTAAAAATGTGAATTCAATTTCAGATTAGTTAAACCAGTATTCAGCTTAATGTGAAAAGCGTGCAGAAATATCTTTTTAGTTTTGTTTTACAGATTAACAACACCCTTTATAAAGGTGTGCTGCGAGCCATTTCTCGTTCATCCTTTTTCGAATGTCGACAATGCACATTTCCCTGGTTTCCAACCATTTGCTGTGGGATTACATTATTTGGGCTGGGAATTACAATGTTTGCCTTTTTCTGTCGTGCATATGTATTATTAACACAAATTCGCTCTGATGGTAATGTTATGGCTGAGCTAAAGCTTGAAGTGCAGAAACAAAACGTCACCGAAGAGAAGTGGATACATGATCATGTTTCACACAGTATTGGAATGATGGCAAAATCTGGGTTCTTCATTATATTGGTAGTTGTTTGGTTAACTTGCTGTTCCGTGTTTTTCTTGAAGGTAAGAAGATAAATGAGTTTAAAAGTGTTCCATACATGATATCACATTTACACTATTATAACAAAGGTTCTGTTTGCATTGCATTAACATTATACCGCATTCATCCAATTCCAGCTTAATAGTTTGCTTATAATATGAAATAGGTTCTAGATTGCGAAAAAATCTGATTTTGCTTTATTATATTCACCAATAGGCTAATATTATGAGGTGATGTGAGATTGAAAATTATATCTCATTTATGCTGAATTGTTTGCATGAAACTATACTATTTACAGATTGGTAGTAGTTCTTCAACCTTTATTTTTATCTTAAAAAGACTTGGTTTGGGATTACTATGTATTTTTCGGATGACACTCAAGTGTTTTGATTACACTGTTATCTACTAGTAGCTCTAGCGTATGTACTAAACACTTCGATAGCTTTTACCAAGGCTTTAAAACGCAAATACACTCATCGACAATTGACAGAATAATGGCAACAATCATATTTTTGAATATGATTGTATTAAATCTTTGTAGACGATTAATGAACTACCATTATGACGAAGATGAACTTATTTTGGAATTTCAGGCTTATTATTAGGTGTTCTATATCACTATTTTATTTGAAGTCTAGTATGCGTTCGTAAATTAAGACGACAACAGTTTCCCGATGTTTTTGTAAATCGAGCATACCAATTTAAAGGAATCGTATGAACACCGAAATGGCGATTGACAGAATGTGAAATGTAACTTTAGTAGCAGACTTGCAATATAAGATTATGTTTTGAAATTCATTTTAAAATATGGACTTCTTTAAAAAAAAATATATTTACACAAGTTTCATTATTTACTCAATTTTTTATAATTTTGGAGAACCGGTGCGGATCAGTTCGGTCAGTTTTGAGTATATTGTATGAAATGAAGAGCTCGTGGAGAGGAACAATTAATGTACTTTTTGAATGCAGCTACCTTTCTAACGGAGGGATGGCATGTCAAAAGAATGTTTGAAGAAAAATAAAACCTTTGAAAAAAAAATTGTTCTTTCCTCGTGTAGGGAAAGTCCTTAACTATGTTTTTGTTTTGACATAAAATTAGGAATGTTTTAGAGAACAGGGAATACAATAAAACGACACATTATTATAATTCAGTAGTCGATCACAGCCTTTACTTTTTTTAAAGTTCAGCTTGACAGTCGACAGATTTGTTATTTTTAGTACCTGGTTTGTTTATCCAGCATCACACGTCAGTATGACCAAGATAATATTTACCTGTTAGTATTAATTTATTTTGGTTATTTTGGCGGTATTTGATCAAATGTAATATACGCCAGTTGACACATACTGACGACTCTCTGTTTTCTTTTCTTTACCATATTGTGACTTTGACATTGGGGTCATATTAAAGTTGAATATAGTCTAAGACGTGCATAATTGAGACAAAAGATGTAAATATAAAAACTTGTTGCAAAAGCCTTATAAAATTAAAATGATACATCTCTTGAGATTTGTTTAATATTGTTACATATTTTACAGACGTTTTTGAAAATCTTCATCCATAGATAATTAACTTAACTTTATAAGTAGTTGATAACTGTGAATTAACGTTTAATCAATGACAATCTCATTTTCTTTTTTTATGATTTTTTTTTCAGAAAAGAAAATTAATGCACAACGCATTGATGATTTTTAATCAGAGATTAATTGACCACAATTTATTGGTTGGATTCAAACATTACAAATGTTTCGCTACAGTAAAGGTACTTTGAAACATTCCTTTTGAACAAGAAGGTCAATTCTGGTATGCCATTCCTTTTTACCATAAGGTTAATTCTGTTATAAAGTATTCATAAATTGCTCAACATATCTTAATATCAGAAAGGAGGTGTTAATGTTAACGGAACAGCATATCATAGTGACGTAAATAAACAAATGTAAGGAACTATGTTTTTATAAAAGTATGTTAAGGAGGGAATTGTAACACAAGTTATAAATTAGTAAATATTTGTATTACATTGGCTGCAATAAAACATTGTTTATTTCTATGAAAACTAAAAACGATGTTACCAGAGGAGAAACTATATCTAGAGTACTATTATAATGTTATTAAATTTGACATGAATATTTACCAACACAAGAGGGTATGTTATAATGTTTGAACAACTTCCAAGGTCAAAGTTCAAAGTCAAAAACTTTGGTAAAGATCGTGCCCGCTCTATATCTTGAGAACCGTTCTGATGTCAAAGTTTATGCTTGAGATGTTTATTAACAAACATAGGATTATATGTCATAATGTATGTACAATTACCTAGGTATAAAGGTCATGGTACAAAAGTTTCGTTTCAGTTGACAACCCATATCTTATGGTATTGATGCAATTCGT
The DNA here is from genome assembly GCA_019925275.1 of Mytilus edulis. Lineage (NCBI taxonomy): Eukaryota > Metazoa > Mollusca > Bivalvia > Mytilida > Mytilidae > Mytilus > Mytilus edulis. The sequence goes on along the minus strand of CM034357.1, from coordinate 83,317,100 downwards.
TTACCACACGTTTTCACAGCGTGGTTTCCATCTCAATGATTAAAAAGGCACCGAAATAAAAAAAAAAAAAACTGTTTTAATCTTTTTTTTTCAAACTTCTAATATTTTATTGCAATTATAGCTTTAATAAATTCGAGTTTTGAACCAAATGAAGAATCGATATAAAAAAAGCATGATTGACCACATGGCTTACACCATAATCACATGAAATGTATAGTAATTATTGCATTTATTGTGATTTTCTTTTCATTACCATCTCATTTATCATAGAATTCGGACACGAAAGAAATGTGTAAATTTGTAAATATAATATGTTCGCATATTTCTGGTACACACATAAAATAAATTAAGGTAGAAACTATTGATTCCCCTTGATAGATTTATTGGTTGATCGTTAAATGTTTCAATACTCTAGCATTTATTTATATAATAGTATAATTGTCATAAAAATATAAATATAATTAAAAGATCTAACATTTTGAATCTGAATGATATAAATGTATGTATCAATAGATTATTTAGGACTGACAAATTATTCACCAACATAGTTATGCTTTCTGCAAAATAAAAACATTTATAAATCACATAGCAAATCAGTGTAAAACATTAAAAAGTGTGCTATATTCAATATTTTCAAAGTTTATACGTTTTTAAGACAAAGACATGTTGATACAAATACATAAATATGTTGTTCATTATTGACCAATAATATTTAACATATTTGCACTAAAGGAAAATAAATGTTATAATTATTGCATATGACACAAATCTCACAGTGCTGATTTTTAGATACTTTCCAACAATACACATTATGATGATCTTCTATAATGTTTTTCAGTAGATTCCATCTAAACATTTTCATTCTATTATCTTCTACAAAACAAAATTTACAAGAATTGTTAATCTTTATAGAATAGGTAGCATTTTCAAAAGTGCTAATTTTTATTCTCCTATCTTATTGTAGGTGATATTTATTTATTTCAACAGTCGACCCTGTCTGGTATGTAGTATATGTTTCTGCAATTATCTTACTCCAATTTATTCTAGAATTATAATTGGTTGAAAGCAACCGCGTGAAGACATTGTATATTTCATATTGGGTTGATAGGCATGCTTTATTTGAACATGGTTAGAAGTGATGTTAAGTCCCTTTGTGAAACATATATCTAAAATGTTTTAACAAACGACGAAACTTTATGTTTAAAAACATAAAAAGCTAACAAGTTGTTATTGTTGGCATTTGTTTGTGTATAGACCAATGGAATTAGTTTTTGATATTGAATTCTTAATCACTTTGATAAACCACTAGTCTAATTACCACATGGTAAGATATTCTGTGCGATAGATTCATGACACAGTATTTTAGTAACAAATACGATATATATGGGTAAAGTAAATTCAATATAGGGAGTTGAGACTCGCTCTTACCCCTATTGAATTTACTGAACCCCATATATTTCGTATTAGGTCACTAGCATACTATACTGTCTAACTAAAGATAGCCTGCCTTTAATTGATATATTCACGTGATATTAGAATTGACAAGACGTTTAAACACAAACAGGCAAAAATCATTTTAATTTTTGTTTTGTAGACTACACGAAAGCTTTTGAAACTGTTCAAAGATATACGTTATGATATAAACTATCAAAAACTGGTTTTGTTTAGGGTAAATTTAATCAAAGTAATCAAAAGTAATCAAAGAAATGAACTCTAATGTCAGAACTTGTGTAAGTGTTGATGATTTTAATAATGATTAGCCTACTAAATAAAATTGATATTATGCAAGGTGAAGTATAATGACCTATATTTTTAAGGTATTTCAACGATAATATTATTCCGTATGAGGTGACGGAACTAAATTTATTTTCTCTTTCTCCTACGATTGTGATATAGAGACTCTATTTCGAATGAGGTAAAGGAACTAAATTTATTTTACTTTTGTGCGGGTTTTTTTTTTTTTTGGTTAACTTTATCAAGGGTTACTTGATGTGTTGTATGATTATACCCCCAAATCGTTACATGGGTTAATAGTGTAAATACGAAAATTTCTTTAATTGATTTTGAAGAATAGTGTTAAATACATGTTCACTAGATATATGTGTATAGAGAGCATTTTGACTGTCAAACTTTTCATAGAACTACCATGTATTGTGATATTTTTTTTGTCAGTGAGTTGATTTGTTTCTTTGCCCTTGTAAATTTCACAAGCAGATACCTTTTTAATTTAGTAAAAAAAAAAAAAAAAAAAAGATGTCCTTATTAGAAGAATATTGCGTTTTTCTTATTTATTCAAATTAGTTAACACTCAAGTGATGCAGTAATGAGGATGAACACTTTTCAGTCATATATCTACGTTCTCATAATGTTTTGCTATGTATTACAGGATTACTTACAGTGTATCCAAAAACTCCATGTGGACCCCAGTCAAAGTGATGATGAACGCTGTACCCAATATGAATCTTCACCTTCTAGCCAAGTTAATGATTCAACCGACGACGCAATCATTCCTCTTTTGGGAAATGAAGTTATGGCAAATCATATCGAAAAGAGTGATCGAGTAAGTGAAGTTAGATATTTTATATGTTTTCTTTGGGAAATCCACTTCATGAAATCGAACCGATTCACTTTGTAGATATTTCAAATGATCTTTTAACATTATCATTTGATAAGAATTTTTACATTCATGCATATATAATAATAATGATGATGATGATGATGATTTATATTTCAAATAATCTTTTAACATTATCATTTGATAAGTATATTTACATCCATGCATAGATGATGATGATGATGATGATGATGATGATGATGATGATGATGATGAGATGATGATGATGATGATGATGATGATGATGATGATGATGATGATGATGATGATGATGATGATGATGATGATGATGATGATGATGATGATGATGATGATGATGATGATGATGATGATGATGATGATGATGATGATGATGATGATGATGATGATGATGATGATGATGATGATGATGATGATGATGATGATGATGATGATGATGATGATGATGATGATGATGATGATGATGATGATGATGATGATGATGATGATGATGATGATGATGATGATGATGATGATGATGATGATGATGATGATGATGATGATGATGATGATGATGAGGAGGAGGAGGAGGAGGAGGAGGAGGAGGAGGAGGAGGAGGAGGAGGAGGATGATGATGATGAGGATGATGATGATGATGAGGAGGAGGAGGAGGAGGAGGAGGAGGAGGAGGAGGAGGAGGAGGAGGAGGAGGAGGAGGAGGAGGAGGAGGAGCAGGAGGAGAGGAGGAGGAGGCAAATGGCAAATCAATTTACATGTATATATGATACATGTTCAGGACGTTAGCATGTTCATGTTATATGAATATCAAGTCTGTGTAGTACTAGAGCTACACGCTGAGCTAGATTTTTCTAATGTGCTTGTTCACACGGTAACAGCCAGCAAAAAAACATGTCAACTTATTCGGTCATATATTCGGATTACGAACCGACCAATCTTTCCTCTCACTCCTTAAGGCTGCAAACCAATTGTAGTCTAGAGTTTTACTGAGTCGGGGTTCAAACCGTCGGCCACCCGCTCTCGACATATAGCAGCTACCACGAGACAACCGCAGAAGATTTAAACTACATGTGAAATCATCGAGTCACATAAGTTTAATTATATATCTATGTATATACAACTCGTCTAAACATCAACCCAACAATGTTAGATTTGTAAATTTGCTTTCGTAATTTTTTTGTTCTTCCCTCACCGGGATTCAAATCCATGCTACTGAGATATCGTGACACCAAATCGCCTGCACTGTAGCCATCCCGCTAGACCACACAACCATCTGGGCTTTGTGAAAATGAAGCTTTCGGTGGCCGTGTGTTACCTTTCCACGTCAGTTTTAATCTAGCGTCGTACTACAGTACCGTGCTCGAATCCCGGCGAGGGAAAGAACAATTATTTGCGAAAGCAAATTTACAGATCTAACATTGTTGGGTTGATGTTTAGACGAGTTTGATATACATAATGTACACAGCCATATATCACCATCACTGCTGGTGATCCGATGGATAAATCTGTTGTAGAGTTGTAATTGGCTCAGACGTACTTATAAATATAATTATTTTTTGTGACTGTATCTTAAATTTATTTGTAGGATCCTTTACTATAGATAATTTAGCTGATCTGTACAAATAACATCTCCATGACTTATATATCATGTACTGTAGTACGACGCTAGATTAAAACTGACGTGGAAAGGTAACACCCGGCCACCGAAAGCTTCATTTTATGAAGCCCAAGTGATCGTGTGGTCTAGCGGGACGGCTACAGTGCAGGCGATTTGGTTTCACGATATCTAAGTAGCATGGGTTCAAATTAGACAAGTTTAGACGAGTTGTATATATATAATATATATATATATATTTGCGAAAACAAATTTACAGATCTAACATTGTTGGGTTGATGTTTAGACGAGTTGTATATATATATACAGTACATGATATATAAGGCATGAAGATGTTATTGTTACAGATCAGCTAAATTGATCTGTAACAATAACATCTTCATGCCTTATATATCATGTACTGTAGTACGCCGCTAGATTAAAACTGACGAGGAAAGGTAACACACGGCCAGCGAAAGCTCTTTTTTTAGAGCCCAGGTGGTCGTGTGGTCTAGCGGGACGGCTGAAGTGCAGGCGATTTGGTGTCACGATATCACAGTAGCATGGGTTCGAATCCCGGCGAGGAAAGAACCAAAAATTTTCGAAAGCAAATTTACAGATCTAACATTGTTGGGTTGATGTTTAGACGAGTTGTATATATATATATAATATATATATAAACGAGTCTAAATTGAAAACTACGTTCAAACCTATGATTGCGTTGGATAAAAACCGCAATTTTTATACGTGTGCATGTAAAACAAATTAAGTTGTATATATATTACCTAAATATCTGCCTGTGTGTGAACGGAAGGTTTGTAGATGTGTGTATTAGTGTGTGATGGGGGTATAAATTACACCCCGTGATTGTGTTATTGTAAAATGGATTTTGTTTTAATTCTTGTCATACGTTTAAGTTATGTGTGTTGTCTAAATGCCGCTTCGTGTTGATTTGTTATATATTTGTTTGTTTATATAGTGATTAAAATTCAAACACAATTTTGACTGCAGTACACATATTTTTAAGTTTTTGTCTATTATTTCTTTTGGTTTAATTCACACAACGCTGTCATTGTGATTTTTATGCAACTGTCATATAAGTGAAATGTTGAGCTAGCTATAAAACCAGGTTCAATCCACCATTCTACATAAGAAAAGGTATGTACCAAGTCAGGAATATGACAGTTGTTATCAATACGATTGATGTGTTTGAGATTTTGGTTTTGCCATTTTATTACGTTTTAAATTTTCCACGGAGTTCGGTATTTTTCTTATTTTACTTTTTGATAATAAATATACAAGAGAGCAATCAATTTAAATTATCAATGAGAATACAATACTAGAACTCCAAACTATACTGACCCATGATACAATTGACGCAGATGCTTTAATCAAGTTCAAAGTACGTATTCTGAAAAACAAGACATCTTTGTATTAAGTATTTATACTGTACAATCAAGAAGTTTTGATCATCAACTTATGACTCTTCTAACATATAATGAGATAAATAACTAAAAAACTTATCTTTCAGGAAAAAGCAGGAGATATACTTATCAGCATTTCCGTTGATTTTGTTCAAGACTTTCTTGAACAAAAGTTGGAAAATAGCGAATCTTACAGGCATACATCACGTGCAGTGTGTATGTGCGAGTATGCAGAAACGCATGGATTCCTACCCGTCCCCGTTAATGAGTCTGGCAATTCTGAAAGAGGATTTAGAAACCGTTCTGGTGGAGCAACAAATGATTTTTCAAATGTTGTTTAAACAATTTTGTAAATGAAAGTTATCATACAACAAAACAAAGTGTATATTTTGATGATGTAATCTCACGTTTTTATTTGACTGCTCAAGTTATTAAACGTTAACCAACATAAATAATATACAGATTTATTGTTACAAAAATCAAACACAAGTAAGTAAAATGTTAGAAAATGTGTTTCGCTTTTCAGTTTGTTACTAAATTGTTTTGGTTTTCTCTTATTATTTAGTGTTTTATTCATTTATATTTTAATGTATTTTATATAGGAATTATATATGTATATCAATGTGTGTTTAACAGTCTTTTATAAATCATTTCATGATGGCTTTTTTTATCTTTGATTTGAAATTATTACATTGCGTTTAATATCGTTGTATAGCAAATGTTTTATGTTTTTTTCTAACTGTTTACTTAAAGTATTTGTTTGTCTGTTTGTATAATAAATGATGCAATTTTGTTGAAATTGTCTATAAAAATCAAATTTGGGGGATTGTTTGCATGGTTTTATTCCGAATAGAACTGTCACTCAATTTTAACTGCGTTTTGATATATTGAAATGGAGTAGCATTTTGTTTCCTTTGATTTCATCTCATCTCTTGACTATGTAATTGAAAAAAGAGTCTAGAAAACCTATTTATTATTTGTATTGTATGTATCTGCTGTATTTCAGTGTGCTCTAATTACTTGATATTTCTTTTTTCTGACGTGATTGATTATCCTACTTCAGTTTTCTGTCCGGTAAAGGTTTTAAGATATGAAGTTCGGTCGGATCCTTTATTTATCTCTTATTGAATGGCATCATTTAGTCAATCGCAGACTTCATTTCCTCCATTGGCATGGAACTACACTTAGTCTTGAGAAAAATATGTTACCCGAGGATAGCTTTTTCGGAGAAATAAAAATTATTTATTAGTGAGTGAATTGGTCTATTGAGGGTCAATTTTAAAAAGATATTTTGAAAATATGGCGCATATTTAATAGAAATGTTAGCATTTGCACGAGTAAGGCCAAATTTGATTGATTAAGATAGTTTTCATATAGAATATAATAACATGACATTTTTACAAGTTGGTTGACATTTATGGAATATCCGTTTTACAGATGATATCAGATATGTATCTAATGTCATAACTACAATCTCGTTTCCTTTTCACGAATATGACCTACCGAATAAGACTATTTACCGGGTTTGTAATACCATGAGCAACTCAATGGGTGCCACACGGATCTTCTTACCCTTCCGGAGAACCTGAGATCACCCCTAGTTTTTGGTTGGGTTCATGTTGCTTATTCGTTATTTTTTCTGGTTTGTGTTTTGTGCACTATTTTTTGTTTGTACTTTTTTCTTGTGAAGTCATGGTCATGGTGCTGCCATTTGATTTTTTTATCTATCAGTTTGAATGTCACTCTGGTATCTTTCTCCCCTCTTTTTACAATTTTAATATTACGTTCTTTTTTTCTCTCTTGACACAAAGCTAATTCCAATAAAACATGGGATGCAGGTGATTGGCGTTACAATTGAAATTTCGACGTCAGCTGGGTTTTTTGGACATTTAGGTTGGTGTTGCTCACTAGGTAATTAAATAAAACCATTATAAAAGAAGTTTGCATGTATCTGTTTATTTGTTTATCATGCAACGGTTGATTACCTATAACGTGTTGGTGTTTTCAAATCAAATTAGATGACTTTTGAATGCGTACCTGTACAAAAAAACAACCCAAAAACTAAATGACTTTTATGAACTTAGATTCATCGGCTAACATTCAAGACTATAGATGTTAACTATCAAAGCCTCTTTATCTAAAATATGATTTACGTAGACCATCAAGCTTCTAACTTAACTTTAGAGAAGGTCTTATATAAGGAGACGTGGTATGATTAAAAATGAGACAAATATCTCAATGTCGTGGATATAAGCAATTATAAGTCACCGTATGGACTTTATCAATGGTAACATCCCATACCGTTAAGTATTCTATAAAAAAAAAACCGACACAAGTAATATGAAACAATCAAACTAGAAAACAAACGGCATAATTTACAACAAAACAATTTACGAAATATGACAGACATGTGCCTACGGCAACATCTGAACTACAGGCTCCTGCCCCTAGACAGGCACATAAAGAATCGAGCGGGTATTAACTAGATTGCAGATGCCCAACCCCTCCAATTATAGCTTGGACAGAAGTGAAACAGTAAATCAGAAGAACAAACAAAACGTTGGTTGACATTTGCTTTACTGATCGGATCAGCACGACACACAAAGCACAGATATAAGCAGTTACTGAAAGCTAGATAAAATCGAATAACAACTTACAAATGAACCAATTTCCCAAAGACTAAAGTCTCAGTCAGTACACCTTCAATAGATTAAATGTACAGACGTCATAAACAGTATGAAAAATGCATGACTGTGTGCATTGCCAAAATATGACTGTTTGTATTTCTATAGCAATATATAGTTAGTTAATTTTTTTATTTTACAAAAGCAAAATCAATGAAAGTATCGATAAATACAACATTCAAATATTTTGCAACTGGGCTAAACTGATAATTTTTAAGAATATGAATTTAAACAGGATCTATGACATACAAGATATATGTGGCTTTGAGAGTTTTAAGTAATGTCACTGGAAAAAGAAACACTGATGTATATTCAAATCAATAAACGATTAACAAAAACATAATACACAGCAATAACACTAACGGTACCAATTTTTCTGCACCAGATGCGCATTTCGACAATACATGTCTCTTCAGTGATGCTTGTGGCCAAAATATGTAAAATCCAAAGCTTATATAAAAGATGAAGAGCTATAATCCAAAAGTTCCAAAAAGTGTAGCCAAATCCATGAAAGAAATCAGAGCTTTGCATGAGGGAGATACATTCCTTAATTTATAATAATTTCTAATATTTTGTAACAGCAAATTTTAATAACACAAAAAATCCGTATGTTCATGCCAGCATCGACCCAGTGGTAGTAATAACATGAACGGTACCAATTTTTCTGCACCAGATACGCATTTCGACAGTCGACACTGAACACGAAACATCTGACTTGAGACAGAACAGATTTTGGTGAGGTAATTCATGTTAAGATGTCTTTGTTGTGATATGTATATTTCTTTTTGTCTGTAAGTTGTTTGGATGTTTTTCGTTTTTTGTCATGGTGTTGTATCATCGACTTGAAAGGTTGAATGTTTCTTTGGTATCTTTCGTCATTTTTAAAGACATAATTTCAAGAAAAAATATATTCAAAAGCAGGTATACATTGAATTATAACTACAGCACTGGCTTCATACTTTGGATCAGATATAACTATTCTTTCAATTGTAGCCAGCTCTGATCGGTTAATGTGCACTTCAGATTTCTGGTAATGTGAACATGTGCATTAGTACTCTCTACACATATATAGAGAGAGAGAGAGAGAGAGAGAGAGAGAGAGAGAGAGAGAGAGAGAGAGAGAGAGAGAGAGAGAGAGAGAGAGAGAGAGAGAGAGAGAGAGAGAGAGAGAGAGAGAGAGAGAGAGAGAGAGAGAGAGAGAGAGAGAGAGAGAGAGAGAGAGAGAGAGAGAGAGAGAGAGAGAGAGAGATACTAATATATATATTCCTTCTGCCTCCGTCATTTTGAATGGCACAGCCGTTGCACAAGAATGCACACAACAAAATCTCAGTCATAAGCAGTAACGTTTAACACTGCTCAAATGTCCATGGCCAAAGACCATTATAATATTGTTGTCCTTAAGTGATTCATCTATGCTTTCAATTCTAGCTAGTTCTGATCGATTTACCGTGCAGTTCAAGATTCTGGTAATTTGAAATTGTGCACTCGTTCTCTTTGCATACATTCCTTCTACCTCAGTCATTTCGAATAGTACAGCTTGCATCGCGCTTTTTAGGTTAAACAATTAATTCCATCATTAAAAAGTCATATATAAATTATCGTCATTCAAACCAAAAAAGTCCCTAAATATTCGGGACAGGCGAATCAGCTGAGATGTATGCACAGTAAAATGAGACCAAAGGAACAGTACAGTAAAAAAAAACAGGGATATTAACAATAACATGAATAAAGAATAAGAAATTGGCCATTTGTCGGAAATTTTTAAATAGATTCCAATGTTAAACTGCAAATATTACAATTATTTTGATAAAAATATGGAGATTAGTTTATATCGGCAGCATATATAGGAAATTCTTTATTATAAAGGGACAATGTCTTCACGATAATGATAGGTGGTGTTGAATTTATGAATTAAATGAAGGTTAAACAGGTCTTTACTTAGTTTTGTGATAAACCGTCAATCTACAACAATATGTATTAGATACAATACAAAGGTAACACAAAACAGGCCGGTAACAACCGTTGCCGGATAGTTTTTCTGCACGAGTAGTCAGGACCTTGGCCTGGCTACAAGTGCAGAAAAAACTATACGGCAGGTTGTTTCTGGCCTGCTTTTTGTTATTTTTGTTTTGTATCTGACTTGTACGACGTTTCAAGGAAGAAGTAGTACATTTTGCAAGACTGAACATTTGAGAAACTTAAATGGCCTCAATGCAGTAAATGTAAGTTATAGCATAAAGTTAACACATTTTTTTTCATTTCCCGTCAACCGACTTTTTTTCTAGAAAAAAATTTAGGAATCCAATAAATTGATAAAAAAAAAAGAACCATTTAAGTTTAAAGATGAATGTTATCACATTTGAGACTTTTAAAATGTAACTTCGTAAAAAAGAACTATATTAAAGAAATATTTTAAGTGGTAAATAAGATATCGTTTGATTTTTATGGGTGAAGCGGAAAGCGGGGGAAAGGGGGAGGCTAAATTGATTTGAAATAAAAAAAAATATTTTGATGAAAAAATGCAGGATGTCAGCCAAATACATAATTTCAATATTCAGTGGGGGAGAGCGTTCCGGGGGTTGGAACCCCCTTTTTTGGACGATCAATGTATTTGAATGGGGACATATAGTTGGACCCCCTTTTTTTTTTTGGTTGGGAACCCCTTTCTTTAAATGACTGGATCCGCCCCTGATAGATTTGAAGCAGGCAACTTAAATATGAATTCAATGACAATATAAATGTATGAAAAGAATGAATTTTCTACTTCATTAGTGAATGAAATGTTATGAAAAAATGGATTTTGTCTTGTTCTTGTATATATTTAGACAAATACTTAATCATTTTTACATCAGAGGCCCCTGAGGGGCCTCGGGTGTATTGCCATCGCCTACTTTTCAAAGATCAAAGAGATGCATATATAATTAGTTTTGGAATGATAACAGACATTATAAACCCGCGGACCTATATAGTGCAGAATTAAATTCCGTATCGCTTCTTTTAAATTCATGTTTTCAATGGATACTCAGTTTTTTTTATTTTTCTTAATGCAAATTTATAATATAAAAATGTTTTGTCGTTTGAAATATTTGTATATTAATCAAACGATCTTCAATATCAATGACGTTGTTGCGGATGAATACCACGAGTGCGCAAGAGGGCAAGAGCGAGCGTGTAGACAATCGAGAGGAAATCAATTCACACATTTATACACAGAAAGGTAATTATATTTCAATTATTTGATTTGGAGTAACCTTTTTAAACCGTTTGTAGCATATTTGTCTATGATATTAACGTAGCAAAACTAGGAAAATGTAATCTGTCATAATATTAAAATAATTTATCAGGTCGCGTCCCCCGCAGCCATTTTGAAAATACCAGCAGATTGGGTAGGAGTAACAAAAACCTGCAAGGCCTTTAAAGATAAGGTTACTATATATATATTTGTGTATTTTTTATAAGAACAATTTGTTTTTATAAAGATCTCAACAATTTTTGGAGTTAAATTTCTTTTCTTCGTAAATAACAAGTAGATTGATCACTTGGACACACACACGGAACTATTTTCTGTTTTTTAAGATACTGTTTCGGATTTTCGCTCCTTCTCCGACTAAGTTTGTTGCATTAGTATATTTGATTAATTATGTCCCTTGACTGGAAAAAACGCGGATTTTCTTTTATTAAGATTAATGAATTTGTAAGTAATTTTAATATATAGAGTTGGACTCTTTATAAGTGTGTATAATAACTCTTGCTCGTAAAATCAAGAGTCTTATTTTACACTGAAATGTCAGAATTTGTGGCGTTGTCCGTACCATTTACAAGCCTATAGATATATTGGGAGAATCCTTACAGTTTTGGAGATCTAAATATAGAGTAACTGTCCTGTTTTTTTTAAGTCTTCCTTGTAGTATTGTGTTGACCATACTGTACATGACATGTATTGCCAAAATTATATGTTTATGTGGTGCTATAGAAACGACAGCGCACTACTTGTTGCACTGCCCCCGTTTTCACATTATGCGTGAACAGCATTTTTATAATATCAATATAATACATTTTTTGTCGGAAGAAATCTTGCTACACGGTTCAACGGACTTCAGCTACGAACAAAACATTGAAATATTCTTCGCAGTTCAAACATTTATACTCAGTAGTAAAAGATTTGTCATATGATAGCACACATCTTGTTCAAAAAGTAATACTTATATCTTAAATAATTGTGTCCGTTCAGAAACATACACTTTATTATTGAATTTCCGATGTATATTTCTTGTGTGTCACAACCTTATTATATGTTTTTTTTTCTTTCCATCTAGTGTAACATTGTTATTTTTTATAACATTTTACTCCTTGAGTATTACAATATGAAATGTTCTTATTAGGAAACGGATTAATATAAGCTAAGAGCTTGTTTCTGGATCCTATTAATTATTTCACATGTATTATTATGTAAATGCCTATGTATGTACCAGAATATAATTAATAAAATATGTTTACACTAAAATTATATGATAATTCTATGACATGTGCTAATCAGCATTATTTTTAAAAATTGTGTAATCATATCCATGTAAAATTTTAGTAATTTGAATTAGACATTTGTTCACGCATACATGCATGAGTACTTGAATTGAGCAAATACAATCAGTTAACTTTCACTACGAGCACCCATGCAGATCTTAAATTGAGCAAATATGATCACTTACATGTATGAGTAAAATTTTAGCTAGATCTACTCAATTGAGTTAGATATATCAATATTGAGACTAATCTAAATGGTTATTTGAGCACACATGAGGCTATTTATTCTAATGAGAGCGATATAGGGATTCTGCATGAGCAAACTTAGCAAATCTTTATTGAGACAAACCTATGAGCGCTATGCCGTGCATATGACGGCAAGAGATATTTTAAAGGTTTTCCAGAACCCCAGATTAAAAGTTAGAACCTATCTATTTTTAATTCCCAAACATAATTGTTATAACTTAAGCAACCTTGTTAACAGTTTAGATTTCTATCAAATCGGATGAGAATCCAGGAGTTTTAAAGGGGGAGGGGTCTAGCAAGTCAACATTTTGGGTAAAACTATATAAAAAAAGGACTACGCATTTACCATACATGAAGTTCCTTGAAAAGGGCGTGCCTTCAGCTCCCTCCTCCCCAAAAAAATCTGCCTCAGCAACTTTAAACCCTCTTGCGCTGTATATTCATGTAGTTGTACAGTGGAGCCTATGGGACTACAATCACATCTGAATCACCGAAAATCAACCTATATTTTCATGTATAATTTGATAATTAAATTTTAACACGTTTATACATTTTTTTTAATTTGTTCTTGACAATTTTTTGTTCATTTAAAAATATAGGGACAACAGAGTTGGTGTATGTGGCAAGGTTGGCAAAAAAGCGGTATTGACCATGCCAGTGGTAAATACCGGTATTTACCGGGAAATACTGGCAAATACTGGAAATACCGGCAAATACTGGTCGATTCAAATTTTTAGTGGTCATTACTATAAAAACCACTATCTACTTGATCAATTATAATTACAATTAATAATTAATTTATATAGAAAGTGTTCAAATCATTTTTAATGCTTTCATTTCTAATTCTATTGTAAATTTAAACAGGGATCTACATTGATTAATGTGTACATAATATTATAGTAAAAGATAAAATCTTTTTGTCCCTGCTTCAAATTTCCATTTCCAGCATGAAGAAGATTTTTATCTCACAGTTAAATAGCTATAAACAGGAAATAATTTATTGTTTAAGGGAGTCTTCATATATCAATTTTATTACTTTCAACCCATGTACTGTCAACTTTTATTGGAGGCTGTTGTTTTAGTAATTAAATTTTCACACATAGCAATGCCAGGTGATAGGTAAAAAGACCCATGTAACTTCATTTACCTGTAGTTTTATTTACCTTTAATTTTAATTACCTGTAAAATCATAATTTTGAATAAAAATATATTGATTTAAACATGTTGAAATCAAATATAAATTTGTATATATATATATATATATCTTAAGTACAATGAAGTATGCAATATCATAATTCATAAAAACTAAATTTTAAATCAGTAAGAGTAAGTGTTATATAAATGAATAAAACATATCAAATTCATTAATTTTATAAGCTGACACATTATATTTGACTTTTTATCAAGATTTTACTTCAATTAATAGTAGAAACAACCATGAAAATTTCAATTGACCAGTATTTGCCAGTATTGACCACTTGGGGAGTATTGTCCGGGGCGGTAAATACCGGTAAATACCACTGGTAAATACCGGGGTGGTATTTACCGCCCAACCTTGGTATGTGGGTTCGATTCCCACCCTAGGCATTCATTTATATTGGCTGGTGCAAAGCGGGCAGTTTAGCTTAGTGGCCCCACACTGACTCTGTTGTTCATATGTCACTTAAAAAAATCAGGCAGCCTCCTTCAGGTCTTGCCATCTTTATTTTTCTTTTTGTAAATCATACACAACAAAACCATTGAATAATTGTGAAAATTATACCACAGATAACTATAGTAAAACTTTAATTGTTTTTGGCATAACTAACCTTGGCTGCCATCCAAGATCCAAAACGTTTTTATATTAAGGGTTCTCACTAAGGATTTTTGAAGGTGAGTCCTGGGATCGTCATTTTTGGCCATGGTGAGTCCAACAGTAAGAAAAAGATATTTTATTTTAATATAATTTGTTATTTTGGTCTCCATGACCTAATAGAGTAATGAACTGACATTACATTTAGATTACCTTTAAACTTTTGCTATAAAATAATGATATTTGTGTTCAGTTAAAGTTTATACAAAATATTTCAATCTTTGGACTCACCACTTTTGAAATGGTGAGTCCAGATAGATTTTCATGAGTTGAGGACTCATGGACTCACCTTAGTGAGAACCCTGTATATTGATAAATTATATCAGATTTGGATTCTTTTGGTCACAAAACATTTTGGATGGTAGGTGATGGCCAAATCTTTATTCCTAAAGGCTTAATTTCGGATCTGAAAATTGCCCAAAATCATCTTCTTTTGACAAAATTTGGAACATAAAATGTACTTTTATGAAAAGAACTGATTTATTGAGCGTTAAGACTATTGAAATAGACCCATTTACGAAACCAAATTGTGAACTTTTTGGAGCTTTATGTTAAAGTTTATATTTAAGGCCATTTTGGGCAATAAGTGAAACTTGTCCTTTGAATCAGTGGTTTCACAATAACCATACTAAATACTAAGTATCTGTTAGAAGATAGCTCTTTCACAGTACATTGTTAAACTTAAAGATAAATATATACCAACAATGATCAATATTAATGATGGAATGAGATTATACATGTATATACTGTTTTTTATTGTTACATGTACAGTACATAAATGAAAATTAACACCAAACTGTTGTCATTATTCATAAAAAAAAAGAAGCGAAAAGGGAGGTATGATTGGTAATCAGACACCAGCTCTATACAAAATGATGAAAAAGAAATAATGCTTACAACAATCAGAAAAAACTTATACATACATCAGTAAGAAAAAGCCATGAAATGACAAATGTTAAACAATATATACAAGAAAACTAACGGCCACATCAATGTACAAAAGGAAAATCAAGATATACACCAAAAAATTACAAGCCCTGTTTTACATGCTTCTTACTAAGTAAGGACCGACACATTCATATGGTAGTTGTGTTCTATATGTATGGTGCAAAATTTTCTCATTGCTTAAACCAGTGGTATCCAAAGTATTAAATCCAGAAGTAAAAAAAGACTAACAGTTGAAAAACTATCCAGATGTTGTGAAATTCAATTAACAAAAATATCATCCAGAGCACCTGAGATCACCCCAAGTTTTGGTGGGGTTTCGTGTTGCTTTGTCTTAAGTTTTCTATGTTGTTTCTAGTGTACTTTTATTTGTCTGCATGTCCATTTTAGTTTTAGTCATGGAACTGTAAGTTTATTTTCGATTTATGAGTTTGCTGTTCATCTGGTATCTTTAGCTCCAATATTACAATTTATCTGTTTTAACATGATTGTCTTGAACCTCTTTATCATAGTTCAGTGAGTGACTATATAGCTACTCGAAGAATTGTTTGCTAAATTGATTCTCTATTATAAGTTATATGCTAACTATTTTTGTATGTGTGCAACTATATGGTCATACTGCCAATCTAACAGTTCTCTTTTAACCACATAATCATTGATAATTCACAAAGTTAAGTTTCCTAGTTCAAGTCAGTATCTCAGATATGATATATATATATATATCAAATTATATTACTTGTACTATATTGTAAGATGAACATATCTGTCCGGCAGGTACAATATAAACACCTAACATTTATCAATAATTTAACATAACTTGAGGTCCTCTGATGTTCAGTACTTCAGTACTTTGATTTTTAATTCTTGCTCGTCTCTGCAAGTGTTATTCTTAATTAATTAAACACGTGTTACTATATGATCCAATCACAGCCTACCGTCCAAAATTGATGACATAAGTTGAATGAATTTCTTCAAGAGTTGCTGCTTATTTGGACATTTATTACACGAACACTTTTTATTTATAGGATCAATCGTGAATTGGTGAGTTGATAGGGATTTTATCTTTTGATGAGATTTGATTTTTATTAATTCCTGTCTTTTTTAATTGAAATATAAAACGTTGGTATCATCATTTTTTTACTTTCAGCATTGTCCAAAATACTATTCATGTCCATGTATTGAAGAAAATACGTTTATTGACCGATAATTTTGCTCCAAAAAGGGGGGGGGGGGGGTATGCTCTTTTCTGAATATATGAATTATTTACCTTTACAACGCCATCACCCAATATATATACATTTTTTTTTAAATTAGCAATATTATATATATACGATATTCGAAAAATCAGGAATCATGCAGATCAATAATTTGTTATCTGCTTTACCATAGTATTTTTTCCTCATAAAATTTTGGATCAAAATATGTTTTGTTATTAGGAGAAAAACATAACCCCCCCCCCCCCCCCCCCCCCTTTTTTTGAAATTAAATGTCGAATCCCTTAGTGTACTGATATGAAAAGTATTTTACTGGAAATTTAAAAAAAAAAATATTGATGCTAATGTAAATATTATATTTAAAAAAAAAAGACAGGAAATATGTCGGTGAACTAAAATTTTCAAATCTAATTGAAAGTTAAAGTGCCCATGAACTCACTGATCATGCACGAGTGATTCTATTCATAAAAAGTGTCCTTGTAACAACTAAAAAGAGTCCGTGTATCGTCTAAAAAGAGTCCGCGTAACACCCGTTAATGTACTGTTTTTATATAGCTCTGCGGGGGGCAAAGTCTATTGGTGTCCATTAGTTCACCTATAAACTTCGATAACCTTTATTGTTCAAATGTACATACAATGTTGTCAATGAGAATATAAACAACTTAAACCATCTCATCACACTTCAAGTAAGTGTATCTAGCATACTTACCGCTTTCATTATAGAAGGATTTATCCGAGTTTCAGTAGATAAATTCGAACGACTATATAAAAAAGAAGATGTGGTATGATTGCCAATGAGACAACTGTCCAAAAGAGACCAAAATGACACAGACATTAACAACTATAGGTCACCATACGGCCTTCAACAATGAACAAAGCCCATACCGCATAGTCAGCTATAAAATGTACTCCAAAAGACTTTTGGAGTATTTGAATATCCGCATTTGATTCACGTCGCCCTATATGTTTAGTTTTATAGTATTTTGGAGGACTTTCACTGATTGCCGACGATGCTGAAAATTTAGAAAGAGATTTCGTAGATCATTTGTAAGCACACTTGTGTGATTAAGATTTTCATTCAGTGATAGAATTTTCATTTATTTATCTTAGGTTGAAATTCCATTAGAGATATATAGAGCAAATTGTCAAAGGGGAAGTTTGTTTTAATTTGTGTGCCTTCATCAAAATGATACACTAAAGTTAATACACAAATAGGTTTAACAGATGAATAGCCTGTTCGCACATATATTCAATAGAACCAATAGAAAAAATAAAACTCATATAGGAAAATGTCTTTTGAAAACAAAATTAAAATCAATTCAAATTGAAGATTTATTTATATCATAGAAACCTGAATCTATGATGCATGATACCATATACTATAGTCTAGTTTCTGTATATACATACTACTTATATAATTGTTCTTTAGAAAACATATTCAAATAGTAGAAATCTTTCACACATACTAAATGAAATTTACAAATAATGTATTTTAAATACCGTCAATATTTAGGATGTTATACGTGAAATATATTAAAACACTTTTTTGTAAATCTAAACAATATTTTGGAGTATGAATGGAAAGCGTAACTACAAGGGAATCAACTGCTTCTCCCATTTCTAGTATGTTTAAATCTAATTTACATTTTAAAGAAATGATGAAAGGTAAGGTTTTACAGTGTGTTAAATTCAACGACCGTTAAAGTCATCCATGATAGTAAGATTTTTTTTATCTACCAGATTATTCTTAATTAGATTTTTCCATGAACATTTCAAAGTAATTGTTTTCTTTTCTGACTAACAATAGCGAATTTCAGTTGACCTGGTTTCTATAACGAATGTTGTTTCTTTATCTTCGGTTTATATGATAATGATTTTTTAATTTAGCAGTTTTCTGAAGGTTGATCAATTAAATGAGATAAATACAACTTGGAATCACACAAGCATCTTGAATTGTAAAAAATATAAGGATTACGAGTTTAAAAGTGGAGCTAAGAACATATAAAATACTTTATTATGAAATGCGTCATTAAAATATTACCAAATTATTATATGAAGGTGCATACCAACATGTTCCTTTGTTGTTCAGCTTATCATCAATCAGGCGTTTAATATAGTAGCTTTTCGTATATATGATTTTTTAAGCAATATACATATCGACACAAAGCTATGTGATAAAATGCTAGTCAACCACATATACCATGTATATTCTTTAAAATTGTTCAACTACTGCATAGCGTTACCGCATATAAGGTCTTACTTCGTCAATTGTACCCCCAGCATCACTGAAGAGACATGTATTGTCGAAAGCAGGAAAATTGGTACCGTTCATGTTATTACTACCACTGGGTCGATGCCTCTGCTGGTGGACTATTAGTCCCCGAGGGTATCACCAGCCCAGTAGCCAGTACTCCGGTACTGGCATGAAAATATGGATTTTTTTGTGTTATTAAAATTTGCTGTAACAAATTGTTAGAAATTATTATAAATTAAGGAGTGTATCTCCATCATGCAAAGCTCTGATTCCTTTCACGGATTTGGCTATACTTTTTGAACCTTTTGAATTATAGCTCTTCGTCTTTTATATAAGCTTTGGATTTCAAATATTTTGGCCACCAGCATCACTGAAGAGACATGTATTGTCGAAATGCGCATCTGGTGCAGGAAAATTGGTACCGTTCATGTTATTGTAACTTCTTTAATTTGAAGTTTAAATTAAGACCGCTAGTCCATTTTTTATTCCCTTAATTCTATAATAACTATTTTATCAAAATACCCTAAAAAGGGGGCGAAAAATATCAGAAGGGCATTCAAACTCATAAATCGACAAAACACTGACAACGCCATGGCTAACAAAGAAAAATACAAACAAGACATTTACCAGTACACAAGACAAAACATAGAAAACTACTGACTAAGCAATACGAATCCCACCAGATTTCAGGTACTCCGGCAGATCTTGCTCTACATGTGGCACCTGTCGTGTTGCTCATGTTATTAAAAACCTGGTAGGAGCATAGTTAGGTAGATTACATTCGTAAAAAAGGGAACGGGAGTGTAGTTACCACACAAGGAACATATCCGATATTATCTGTGAAACGGATTTTCCGTAACAGTCAACCAACTTGTGATGGCGTCCGTAAAAATTATGGAGGGGTGATTTCAACTTAACCATGTGGAACTCTTGGTTTAAAAGCTTCCTTGTGAGCAGCAACCCTCTATCAAGGAAACCATGATACGATTAAATGTCATAATCCTAGGCAAAAAGATTTCGAAATCAAAGAAAGATACTGTTCAACATGTAAAATCCATCATATTCTTCATTTTAGTACAAACCCAATCTTATCATGTATGTCAGATTCGAGGAAAAACTAACGGGAATGCGGTAACGGCAATTGAATACATCTGTCGTCATCTTTAAAACATCTATTCTATGATTGACTTTTCTAAATGGGAGACTGCAAAAAGGGAACCCACTTTAAATTGTGTTCTTAATTTGTATATGATATAAGCTAGCGCGTTGACGCATTCGTTTATGTATACCTTTTTATAATTAATTGTTGGTTGCTTAAAGTCCAGTGGCAATATCATTGTTTAAATATCAAATAAAAAATTGAGAGAATAACAAATGCTGGTTCGGCAACAACACATCACAAGTGTTAGAAGAAAACTATGATGAAAGGATGTAAAAATACGTACTCTTCAGAGTATAATTAAATACAGTTGATTCTTAAAGAACAATTTTAATACAACAAACATTTAACAACTATCGAGAAATAGTTACATTACAAATGAAACACATGGAAAATATAAATAAACAAATATCATAGCTCTTTCAATTCTTTAATTGTAATGCTTGCCACGTGCTCTTTTTTATTATTATTTAGCAATGTCACGATCTGGTGAATTTTGACATAACTCGAAGATGTTTTGCGATTGTTTATCATCCACAAAAAATATAATGCCGACTAAATTCATTTAACTTGTTCAATCTTGTAAATTATCTAGAAAGTAACAAATCAGTTTTACCAACAGAAACTTGAATGACCTGCATGAAACTATATGACCGAATGCTTTTTCAGTTTATTCTTTTATTAAGTTGTTATCATTTTACAGTGAACTGCGGATTGGAATCAAATTATTTGCCAGTCATGAACCCAGGAACACTCTTATAAGATATGAACGCTCAGTAAATGGTATAAACTGAAGACGATATTTAGTATACAACAATTAAACAGAAATCCAATTGAAACATAAACCATATATTTACCATTGAACATGAAGAAATAAATTGTCGAAATTTTCATTTACCTGACATATAAAAAAAACTCAACATTAACTAGTTTTGGTCAATACACCTTATCGCTATTTAGTCCAATCCGGGAAAAGCAGTCATTTATACAACTTCCTGTTTGGGTCAGGCCGCCGATAAAAGAGGTCATCAGTAGTGACCTGAGGGAGGAACAACTTTAAATATTTGACGTATTTACGGAGGTTTAAAAAGGTCTCATTAAAAAGTATCATGCATGGTGAATTGTTTAAACAGGATCCCAGATAGTTTCAACTGGATGAAAAAGTTGTGTAATTTTAGAGCTTATCCGGAATGGAATAAATAGCGATTAGGTGTATTTGGTTCCAAATTTACTATCAGATGTTAAAAAGTATTCAAACCGATCGGGTCATAACTAATTAGGTGGTGAAGATATTTTATAATTATGTTCAAAACTCGTAACATAAAATCAAATTTATTTGTCATTGTGAACAAACAATATACTATACCTTGATGTTTTATTTAAAAATCAACCAAATGATGAATTTAGATTACAGAAATTTTGACACAGTTAATGAGGAAAGAAGTAAAATTGGTTGGTGTAGAAAATTGCCATTCAAATCATGGCAGCATGTACCTGATTCATTAAACGACAAACCTTTCAAAGTATGTTTGTATTTAGTGGCATAAAATGGTATATTTTGTAACAATTTGAATACAAATTAAGCAGTTGGAAAACGTCCATTTTCGTCGATGACTAGTGCACGCATTTACTGGAACTTGCATCTGATGCTTGACCATCTTGTACGTCATTGTATATGGCCGAAACTAAAGAACTAAGTAAAGCTAAATTAAGTTGGTCATTGTTATAAATTAGTAGATAACCATACTCATCAAAAATTCCGATAAAGACCCATTTTCCCGTTAAAGGCATACATTTCTGAATGGACCCAACACTTGGAAAAAATTTTAAATCTTGTAAAGATACAGATAATCTTTACATAGTCGGGTAATAATATGTATGCACGGAATTTACAAAGTGTTATCGTCACTAATACTGCAGACACACCGTGAGACTTGAATTGTACAATCACTTTCCAATTATCTGATCCAAAATAGTTCTATTCAGCATTAACATATATCATTAGTAGTTTTTCACTTATTTTTTATTAGTCACACACAATCGAAGTCATTTTCTCTTTATTGTCAGGAATGACATCGATAAATGTTTACGAATATCGCCACGCTCATCAGGACTT
Organism: Mytilus edulis; assembly: GCA_019925275.1. Classification (NCBI taxonomy): domain Eukaryota; kingdom Metazoa; phylum Mollusca; class Bivalvia; order Mytilida; family Mytilidae; genus Mytilus; species Mytilus edulis. The sequence continues at coordinate 83,294,501 of CM034357.1, read as the reverse complement.
GCATGGTGCAGACACGTGTTTTGTTTCGTCGTGTCATTGGTATATGGGTAGTATACCTCTTCTACGGAACTTCCTGAAAATAAGAATAGCAGCTGTATACCGCGTTCATCCACGTTTTGAGTATACATACATTTTAACTCATACGATTTTCAAGCTTTTGACTGCTGTAACCCTATTTTAACTATTTGATGCGACTGGCAAATTTTGGTCATGTGCTATGTCAGTTTCTTTTTATAATTAGCAAGACATGTTTCGATATGGAAAATGGTTCGTGTGTTTATTTTACTTTAAAGTATTACTACTGCATGACAACTGAAGCTACAATTTATACTTTATGATATATGTATGCATTATTATCCTTTTGTTTTACAGCTGAACTACTCGTTGTACAAAGATGAACTGCAAGTCATTTCTAAGGCATCTTTTTTTAAATGTCGGCAATGCCTGTTTCCCTGGATTCCAACAGTTAGTTCTGGATGTATACTGTTTTGCTGGGGATTTTTATCATTAATTATTGTCTGTAATCAATATGTTGACTATAAAAACCGGCAATCCTATGTATATGAAATAGCGGATTCTCGGGCAAGCAACAACAACAACATGTCTGAAAATCAGATGAAGGATGATAAGGATTTCATTGGTATTGGAATGATAATATTGTACGGGTTAATATTAGTTCTTGCAGTTCTTTGGCTTCTTTGCTGTTCTGTGAACATAGTTAGGGTAAGATGATAGATAAGTTTTAGTATTTGAAAAGCAAAAACATACATTTTCACTTATTTGATATAGGTAGTATTTGTATCGCAATTTCGAAATACATTTTTGTAGTTTAGATTTATATAGAAACAAAAAGCTGTATTATTGAGAACATGCGATTGTTTTCATAAACAGGCGCATTGTATGACATCATCATAAGATAAAGTACAATTTAAATCATACCGGAGTCATTTCTACCGTCTTTTCCCGAGGACAACATATCGACGATCATACTATGTTTCCTTATCCGTCCCTCGTCTGTTCGTCGTCTTTTCGTCCGTCTATCTGTTTATTTCTTCCTACAGTGTTTGAGTTATAGCTATACTATTTGTAGAAAGTTTTCCACATAATAGATGTGTACATGCCCAATTGATTTTGATTTTTTCGAATATTCTCAAAATGTCAAGTTTTTAAACTTAGTTTTGGTACTAGCTGCAAAAAAAATGCGTCCGGCTAACTCCTTCTCCAGTGTTTAAGCTACAGCTTCAGTAACAGGTTCACAAAGTAGAACTATTTATGTTAATTTTGTTTTCATTTTTGCAATTGGAAATTGCCAGGTATTTCCACAAAAGTCATAAACGGGGAATATTAGAAATTAAAAAACGACGTTATTGGATGTTATTTCCTTCTCACTTGCTTCTTCAATGTAAACATAGAGGATATGAACATTGTCACATTTTATCTGCGAGTTCCATATTATTAATCTTCATTACTAACGAGAAAACTTATATCGTACTTGGTATTCTTTTCAAATTTTTTAAAGCTAATTGCAGCTTTTTATGGTGTTTATAAAACAAAGGATAACATAAGATATGACTTAAACAGTTGTTACTCTTAAAAGACAGAATTTTAAGGCACAGTATATATTGTTTTTACACATTCACATACATTGTTTACGTTGTTTATTAACAATATAGACTTTTGAAATGAGTAATGTTAAATACTGTTACTTCCCGTTAAAAAGGTTTTTGCAACTTAGTAACTAAATTTTCAGAACAAAATTGAAAACATTCGCACATGAACTTGTATTGACTTGTTTTTTTAACTTTTAACCGGTATATTATCCAACTAAAACTAAAAAAAAAAGGATGAGTTGATTATTACTGAATGATCTTTATTTCAGTTTCTTGACCTTTTACAATTTAGTATTGATAAGATAACTAATTGTAAGACGAACGTATCAAAATAATGCAATCATTAGATAGAAAGTTGTCAAGGGCTAATGAAATTTACTATGTACCTTTTCTTGTGTTATTGACATATTATAAAGACTCATTGTAAAAATCATTATCTATGTAGACTCATCAAGTTGGGCGTAATAAACACTTGAGTTGGGTTCTATTGGTTTATTATAGTAATCCTGAATAAACACCCTGTAACATATAGAATACACAATGAGTCACAATACATACGTTCAAAGAACGATAACTCTAATCATTATCTCCATATTAATAAGATAAAATATAAATTATCCAAGTAGCTAACTTCAGTTCGAAATATACCATAATTTATAAAATATGTTTTACTACAAATCATAAGCATTTATACCAAAGTCTATTTCCGGTAACTGTTCAATATGCAATTCTACAGATATCAATAACACCTTGTGTCAATGATCATTATCTACAGTAATCGATTCTAATACACTATTGTATTCGGAGATATTAGTAAACTAAACAATAACACATTACAAACACAGACAAGACACACATTAATTAAAACACATAGTAAAAATAGACAACACGTAAACAAATAAACATGTAAACACAGAACACAGCTTACCGTGTATATAATACAAGGGCTGAGCAGTGCTCCTCTATAAAGTTACTGTACTCTATACTATACTTCACATACTGGAATCTGAATATAAAGAAATATGACTTCATAAGTCTTAATGTCAAAAATAGTAAATAATATAGTTAAACTCAATGTAAGACAATATTCTATGCTGGAATCTAATAGCAGCCAAATATGAAAAATAATACAATAACTGTAATATTCTTTCTGTCTTGCAAATACCAACTTAAAGTAAAAATATGAACTCTTTCATACTCATGGGAATCAAAGTGGACTTTCATACTCATTTTCATAACACATTCATATCTTTTATACCAAGATAAAAATATAGAAATACATGCATCAAATACTAATGTAAAGAATATAACTGACCTGAATATAAAGAATGGTTTCCAGAATAAGAATTTATAGAATATATCAATCACAATCAAGTATAGTGTTCTCTGTGTAGAATTTGAAAAGAGTGCCTCAATATCAAAGGAGTTCACAGAGTAACCAATCGGAATAAAGAAATAGAAAAACCCAGGATGTAAATACCAAAGTGAATAGAAAATCAAAGTACTGTCATACTGTATACTCTGTCAAAGTCAGTCAACAAGTCAGTGCATGAACAAATATATACAAATACTATTTATTAACATAAATGCTATAATCAAGCTGTACTACATCTATAAATGTTTAAAGCACTAGATTGTTCAGATTTCTTAATTGATATGAAATCAATGATAATTTTATTTGTATTTACGAATTATTTTTAATTACTTTTCAGAAAAAGGCATTGATGTATAAGGCACTGTTGGTTGCTAATCAGAAATTATTTGATCACAACTTGCTGGTTGGGTTTAAAGATTATAAATGTACCGCTACAGTAAAAGTAAATTAACTAGTATTTTTAAGGATTAAGGTCAAAGATTTTTTAAGAGAAGCAAACGTTAACTTCACACATTATCTGGTCATTAAAAGGTAGGTGTTATGTAATTGTAAATGAGACAAATATTCAACACAGCTCAATGGAAATAATGTGAATGTACAAATAAAAGCAACTGTATATATTTTTTACAAACGTTTGTTTACGAAATAAAAGTGTTACACATATTATGACTTGATGAAAACTTTGTCGCAGCAAAAGACCTAAAGTTTCCAAGAAACAAAACAAATCTAAAATTTCATTTTTGAAAATAATCCGATAATTTAATACAACATCAATGGTGGATAACGTTGATTTTTTACGATTTGAAATAGTGATGTTAACGATAAAGTGCCTTTCATATACAACTTTCTCCCGATCAAAAACAAAATGGAATAGGAAAATAAGCATATATAAGAATTCAAATATCGTAAAAATATTCATTCTTATCTAAACACAAAACTTAACAATCCTGCTTCTTGTACTTTCGTTTTCACTTGTAGATTTCTTCCTCAGCTAGATATATGTTTTATATTTCATTATTCTTTTGGAATTTTTTGTAGGTGATATCCATTTATTTCAATTGCCGACCATGTCTGGAATGTAGTATGTACAAATATCTTTAAATGGTTTGGTACAAGCGTGACATGTGATTAATTTGAACGCTTAAATCAATTAGAATAATCCAAATATTAAGAAGCTACTACCAATACACTTGTTTTGTACAAAGTGTGAGTAATAAATATGCAAACTTACGCCTTAAAAATGGTCATTCAGACAAATATTTCATGAATAGTGTTGCATTGCCCTATAACAAAAAATACGGTACAAATGTATTCATTCCTGTTAATATAAAAAAGAAAATGTTGTACGAGTGCCAATATAATATCCCAAAGAGACCAAATGACACAGAAATTAACAATATTAGGTAATGGTACGGCATTCAACAATAAGAAAATCCCATACTGCATATGTCTCTATTTGGCATAATAAAAGGTATCTATGAATCACTAATCTGTTCTCATCAATTTGATCCATTTGATTGCTGTGTCGTTTATGATAAACATACTTCGGTCAAATTAATTAATCTACAATAACGTACACCGTAATAATATTTGTCTATGTTTTACAGGATAATTTAGAACAGTGTTTCCGAAAAGGCCATGTAGACACGATTCAATGTGATGGTGAAAGCTGTGTTCATAATGAAACAACGCATAAGAGCACAGTTAACGATTTGGACAACGAGGCAATCATTTCTCTTTCAGAGAACGAAGAAATTACAAATAACATTGAAGAGAATGATCGAGTCGTCGATTTAGAACTAATCTAACTAATTTTTTTCAAAAAGGAAGTCGTCTTTATATATAGTTTGTTGACACGAAATATACGATAGTTTATATTTATTTGAAAACTAGCTTTACATAACAGGACAAACATATCAATCACAAAAATATGTGCATATCAAACGTCACATATATTCACACATACATCAATTATTTGAGTATGATACCAGACAAAATATCGTTGTCATCCTCATGGAGTACTTTTTATTGTTGTTTGTCAAGTTTTAGATATGCTTTGGCACGTGAAATTGAAACGGATTCGTAATACGCCTCGAGTTGTCGTCATTTGAAATTGTTTCTTGTGTTATACTTCTCAAACAAATTTGAACATTTATTAGCAAACTGAGCAACACTGTTACACGAAAAATTATTTTCATTCTCATCGTACATTGAACATACCCATAAGAAATAACGGATGATTTTTTTTTTATTTAACGCTTTTATGAGATTAAGTTCTGTTTCAAAAGTTAAAGATAAAATAGTAACATACTTTCGGAGGGCTGATGTAAGGTTACATTTGCTTTCTATCTAATAAGCAGTGAGCTTAATTTCTTATATGAGGCTGACGAAGATTGGATTTTGTTCTACACGTGTTGCTGGGTATGAACAGAGTCTAAACTGTATGCGCGACTCTAATAAAATCATTGAATATTGTTTTCATTGGTATTAATATTGATTTTGTTATCTGTAAATTAAAAGCAAATTAAATGTTATTGTTTTATACATATACACATTCATTGATCTACAATCTGTCGATACCTGCATCTTGGCATTGCACTAGGTCATGTTTTACTCTGATCGTTTATGACGACTTTACACTAAATCCAGAGGATGTTGGATGTGGACTGATTGATAATTTTGTTGTTAAATGCAATTTTTTTTTAAATTATTTTTGAACTAGCTTTCAGATACTGCGAGTACTCCTACTTAGAGTCTTTTCGTTATTGGGATAGTCAAGTAACCGGCCATACTACACTCTGTGTAGTATTTGTATTTGTATCTATCTGATGAGTTTAGCCTTTTTCAACTGATTTTTATAAGTCGTTCTTATGTTGAACTGTTGCATTACTGCTCTAGGTTAGGGGAGTGTTGGAATCCCGCTAGCATGTTTAACCCGCCACACTCTGTGTGTACGTGCCTGTCCCAAGTCATGAGCCTGTAATGCAGTGGTTGTCGTCTGTTTATGTGTTACATATGACATATTTGTTATTCGTTCATTTTTTGTATATAAATTAGGCCATTATTTATTTAGTTTGGATTGTATTACATAGGCATTTTGGGGCTTTTTATAGCTGACAATTCAGTATAGTTTTTTTTCTAATTTTTAAAGGCCGTACAGTTACCTATGGTTGTTAATTTCTGTGTCATTTTGGCCTTTGTGGAAAGTTGTCTCATTGGCAATCATATCACATCTTCTTTTTTATATTTATGGTCTATCAAATATCTGAAAGATATTCACCGGAGGTTTATTTTTCGAAATGGCAACAATCTACGTTTTCTACAAAATCGATACAAATTTGTTTTATTTTGAGGAAATCGGGACAGAAGTGATAAATATTGGATACAAGCCAAAATTTCGGTATTAGCTGATACACATTTTTTTTTTTTTTTTTTTTTTTTTTTTTTTGAAGTAATCATACTTTATTGATATTTTTACATTTGTTAGTGGATACATCAAATACCGGTACCTTATCCCGGCCTCGTTAACCGTTAGTAGCATATAAATAATTTGATTAGTATTTGTTAGTTTCTTTAACTGTTATATATACATTCATAAATCATTGTAAATTATAATATATCCAACTACAAACATTATCAATATAGAATGATCAATAAATCTGAATAGATAAAAGAAATTAATAAATTATAAAGAATAAATAAATAAAAAACACAGAAGTTTTGAATTTTGGAAAAAAAATAAAAAAAATAAAATAATAGATATATTTTACTTGCAGGATATATTTATTCAAATATTTGCATACAGGCAATAACTTAGAGGAACCTACATGTAGTTATAAACATAGACAAAACATCAAGCATATATATAAAACCAGCATAGAACAGTATTAAATTATAACAAAGGTGGTGGTGAGGATAAGGAAAGGAAATAACGTATAAATAATTCTGGTACATAATGTACCAATTTTTTATAATAAACTAGTCTTCTAAAATCGGAAGCCAGGGGTCCCAGCAGATATTGGCCTTATGAAAAGGTTTTCTTTTAAAAAATAAATTCTTTTCTAGTACCAGAGATTCTTTGAGGTAGTTTTTAAGTCCTGTAAATAGTTATCAAAAGTACCAGGATTATAATTTTTATACGCCAGACGCGCGTTTCGTCTACATAAGACTCATCAGTGACGCTCAGATCAAAATAGTTAAAAAGCCAAACAAATACAAAGTTGAAGAGCATTGAGGACCCAAAATTCCAAAAAGTGGTGCCAAATACGGCTAAGGTAATCTACTCCTGGGGTAAGAAAATCCTTAGTTTTTCGAATAATTCAAAGTTTTGTAAACAGAAAATTTATAAAAATGACCATATAATTGATATTCATGTCAACACCGAAGTGCTGACTACTGGGCTGGTGATACCCTCGGGACGAAACGTCCACCTGTAAAATTTACAATATTTTCACAGAGTTTAGTTCTGTAAATATAGAATTTTGTCAGGAGTATTATTAAGTTTTTTATCCTATCATTTCCATTGTTACCTAAATTTCCAAATAAAATAATATCTATATTAACTGGAATCAATATTTGTGTTTGGTTATAAATCCAATCACCAAGTTTAATCCATAAATCTGATATTTTATGGCATGTCCAAAATATGTGCTCAATATCTTCAATAGCTTCATTACAGAAAGTACATTTATCTGATTGTTTTACCTTAATTTTAAATAAAAATTCATTTGTGCCTATGATTCTGTGCACTATTCTGTACTGGAACCAATGAAGTTTAGAGCTTTTTGTGGTGTAGAAAGACATATTATGCACCTTTTTCCAATCAAAATTTTTTTTTAATCTTAAAGACCATTTATCTTCACAAGTAGGCCTAGTATTACTTTTTTCTAAGAAAATATTATACATATCTTTTGATCCTTTAACTGACAAAAAAATTGTTCTAATATTAATTGGTAGAACTGGTCCATGAACTTTATAAAGATTTTCTATAGAGATATTATGTTTAAGTGAATTTTGATATGATTTTATTGCTGATAAAACTCCATTATAAACTAGAAAGTTAGATTTAATTTCATAAATATTTTTCCATTGTTCAAACGACATTAATTTACCCTCATTATCTACCAGATCATTTATTAACAAAATACCGTTATCAGCCCAGTCTTTATAGAACACAGATCTGCTACCTATTTTAATATTTTCATTATTCCAAAGTGAAACTGTTAAAAATTCTTCTTCATTTTTTGGTTTAAGTTTATTTTGCATTTCTGTCCATGCTTTAAAAACATCTTTCCAAAAGGGGTTTTTACATTTGTTTGGTGGGCCTAGAAATACTAGATCTTCAATATTAATATTTTCTGTGCTTTCTATAAGTTTTTTGAGTTTTGAATTGTTTTTTAGCAACCGTCGGACCCACGTTAATTTTAACCCTTTTATATATTCTTCAATATCTAACATTTTCAGCCCCCCAAATTTATGTTCCAGACATAATATTTTTCTTTTAATCTTGTCAGGCTTGTTTTCCCAAATAAATGAATATAGTGTACGAATAAGTTGTTTAAGAGTAGTATTGCATGGTGTTGGTAATGTTAGAAATCGATGATTTAATTTTGAAATAATTAGTGTCTTGATAATTGTTATCATTCCCACTGGAGTAAGTGTTTGTCTAGACCAAATATTGATTATATTTCTTTTATTTTAGGATAATAGTTCAAAGATTCCATTTCTTGCAAACTGACAGAAAAGTTTATTCCTAATAGTGTAAACCTACTGGAAACCCATTCCAATCCCCACTTTACACACATGGTATCTTGACTATATTTTTTCTTTCCTATCCATACCACCTTAGTTTTGTCTAAGTTCATACGGAGACCAGACATTTCAGCATATTTATGTAATAAGCGGAGAGATGCGTCAAGTGACTCTGGTGTACCGTCAAGAATAATTGACGTGTCATCAGCATATTGAGAGATCAAATATTCAGTGTCATCTATTTTAATTCCCTTTATTTCTTTATTTTTTCTAATTAATATTCCAAGTGTTTCTGCACATAAAAGAAATATATAAGGAGATAAAGGATCCCCTTGTCGACAACCCCTTTGAATTTCAAAGAATTCAGATAAAATACAATTTTGAGAAACTGCAGAACTTATATTTTTGTAAAAGGTTCTCACCCATTGTTTTATAGAGGGGCCGAAATTGAAAAAATCTAAAACTTCTTCAATGAAACTCCATGATACAGAATCAAAAGCTTTTTCAAAATCTATGAGAAGGAGCAGTCCTGGTAAATCATTTAGTTCTGTATGAAATAATATATCGTAAATAAGACGAGTATTCTCCCCTATAAATCTACCCGGAATAAAACCAGTCTGATCACTGTTAATAATTTGGGGTAGAACTAATCTTATACGCTCAGCTATGCAGCTTGATGCTAATTTATATGTGGTATTTAGTAAACTTATTGGTCGCCAATTTTTCATGAACTGTCTAGGTTTATCTCCCTTTGGTATACAGGTTATAATACCTTGTCTTTGAGTTATTGATAATTCCCCCTTTTCGTAACCATTATTTATAGACCGAAATACAAATTTTCCTATATCTATCCAAAAAAAACTTGAAAAATTCATTTGTGAAACCATCTGATCCAGGGCTTTTTTCATTTTTCATTTTTCGCAAAGCTGTTTCATCATAAGTAATTTTACCCTCCAAAGATTATCTGATGGTATTATTTATTTTTTTAATATCAGTATCAGGGATTTCATTTTTTAGGTTGACCTTATTCAAACTTTCTGTTTTAGTATAAAGCCTTTTGTAATAATTGTTTGCTTCTTTTAATATTTTATCTTGCTCACTGATAGTGTCACCTTTTTCATTGACTAATTTTGGAATAGTTTTATTTATAAAATGTTTTGTTTCTAAATTTAGAAAAAAGTTTGAAGGTTTTTCTCCTTCTTCTATCCATTGCATTTTGGATCTGATGTAAGAACCACTCATCTTTTCTTGTCTTAATACTTAAAGCTCAGTTTTCTTTTTTTCAATTTCAAAAAATATTTCTTCTGACAATATTTGTTCTTCTAGTTTTTTAATATCTTCTAATAATATTCTTTCTTTTTTATCTTTTTGTTTCTTCCTAAAAGAAGCATATGCAATTGATTTTCCTCTAATTTCTGTTAATAAAGTTTCTAAAAAGAGTTGATCGGTTATAGTAAATTGAATTTCTAAGTCATTTATCTTTTCTAATGTTTCTCTGTTGTATACTAGTTAAAAAAACCAGTTGTTGGCATGACACGGGTTATGTTCTTCTCATATATTTTATGATAGTATGATACTAAACCCCTAACGGGAGGGATTGTACCTGATATTCATATGATGAAGACATGATCTTTCAATCAGTTTAATTGAGGTCTGGAGCTGGCATGTCAGTTAACTGCTAGTAGTCTGTTGTTATTTATGTATTATTGTCATTTTATTTATTTTCTTTTGTTACATCTTTTGACATCGGACTCGGACTTCTCTTGAACTGAATTTTAATGTGCGTATTGTTATTCCTTTACTTTTCTACATTGGCTAGAGGTATAGGGGGAGGGTTGAGATCTCATAAACATGTTTAACCCCGCCGCAATTTTGCGCCTGTCCCAAGTCAGGAGCCTCTGGCCTTTGTTAGTCTTGTATGATTTTAAATTTTAGTTTCTTGTGTATAATTCGGAGTTTAGTATGACGTCCATTATCACTGTACTATTATGCATATTTTAGGGGCCAGCTGAAGGACACCTACGGGTGCGGGAATTCTCGCTACATTGAAGACCCATTGGTTGCCTTCGGCTGTTGTTTGCTCTATGGTCGGGTGGTTGTCGCTTTGACATATTCACCATTTCCTTTCTCAATTTTAGTGATGCATATTGTTCTTTTACTCTATTTATAGTCTCTTTAACAGCAGCTGAATATTCAATGTCATGTAAAAGTGAATTGTTAAATTTCCATAGACCTTTACCAATTATAAAGTTATTCATCTTTAAATGTAACATTATTGGGAGTGATCCGATCTATAATTGTTAAGAATGTGTATATCATGTACATGTTGATTAAGGCTTTGCGATAATAAAAAGAAATCCAATCTTGCTTGTTTAATGGGATTATTTTTTCTCCATGTAATTTTTTTTGTTCAGGGTACAATTCCCTATAGGGATCTGTTAAATCATAATTTTCTATTATATTTAAAACTTCCTCTTTGGCTTTAGGGTTATTTACATTTTGGTAATTATAAGTATCAAGATTTTGGTTTTGGACTAAATTATAATCTCCAGTTATTATAACTGATTGGTTGTTCAAATCTTCTATTATATCACTTACTCTAGAATAAAATTCAGGTGAATCTTTATTTGGACCATATAAGCATATCAAAGTTATTCTTTTTCCTTCAATTTCAATATCAATATCACTCATTTATTCATTTATTTTTATAGCTGATAATAAATACTTGAGATTCGATAAGTGTAATGCGATCGATTCGCCCATAGTATTTTATAAAAATAAGTGATAGTGTAACTCTGAAATGTCTGACCTCCTCTACGTTGTCTGCATTAATTTCCTGCTGTATCCTAAATACATCATAGTTTTCATATAATAAGTAATACTGTGTCAAAATGAAAAACAAGCATAAAAAATAAAAGAAACAAAAAGAAAGAAAATTTGAGATCATAGTGTAAATATCAAAGATATAATAAAAATTAAAAACAAATTACTATTGTAGTGAAGAGCAACCTATCCACTTGTGTTCTAATATTTTCTAATACAGAAATACTGTGTACAAAGGGAGATAAAGCTATCTCATTTAAATTATAATAAAAATTATCTCCATCATATAATGTGTTTTCATATCAAAATCTAAATGCATTTAATATACACTATTTTTGTTGATTAAAGTAGGTTTTTATTTCCTTTCAATTCAAATGACCAAGACCGAAAGAAATTAAGGGTTAATGAAGATAATAAAAATGTGTATATTTAGTTTTGTACAAACAGACAAACAAATGTTTGGTTTTCAATAAAATCAGTGGATATTGTCCATGTAGTGTTAACATTTTCAGGATTTTGCAAGTGTATATTTAATACACTTCACGATATTTACACCATGAGCACAGGAAAACATGTATATGTAACTGAGAATTAATAGCAGCTAATATAAAAGCTCTTGACATGTACAAATTAAGCTTCAGTCATGCACATTTTAATTAAGCGTCAGGCAAATCAACACACATAAAAATCATATTAATATAAGCTAAGCAGTAAGCACTAGTGGAAAACATAAAGCATGTTTGATAAGGATAAGCGATTGATTCTCTTTTAAAAGAAATAAAATTTCTAAATTTCTAAATAAATTTTAAATTAATGGTACTCTTTGTTAAGCCAGCTTCACTTATTCATTCATTTGTAATAATCTCACCTTCTATCATGGTATTATTTGAGACCAGATAATAGTATAAAAAAAAATTGTTGCACAAGGTTTCATTAGAACAAGGCTTCTAATGATGAATTTTGTGTAAATCTAACTTTTTTACAGTTTCTATTATTGGATGAGTACTGACCTTACGACCAGTCATTTAAGCGTGAGAAAAAAATAGTCATTAAGCTTCATAATTTGGAGTCTATATAGTAATTTTGGGGCCCTTTATAGCTTGTTGTTCGGTGTGAGCCAAGGCTCCGTGTTGAAGGCCGTACTTTAACCTATAATGGTTTAATTTTTAAATTGTTATTTGGATGGAGAGTTGTCTCATTGGCACTCACACCACATCTTCCTATATCTATATAAGACATACATAGTTTAACCTAGTATCCTATTTTGGCTATTTCAGTGGGGTAGGAAAACATTCCTGTTTTACCGACTTTACATGCTGGAAAGCACTAAAATAAAAATATAAAGCTGTAGTTTAGCAAACAAATAATATAATAAAAAAAACCACCAACATACACACATCACAAAGAGTAAAACAAAAACAGAACATTAACACAACTATACTTACTGCTATTTTACACCCTAAAAGATATTAAAGTATTAAGTATACATTTTTGTATCCAAATTTGTTTATGCATACATATATTTATACCGGACAAGTAAATATACCAAAAGAACCCACAAAAAAACAGAGATACATATATATAATTTGTGTTATGTTTGTTCTACATGTATAAGTGTTGATCAGACACAACTGATGTCTTTACGGACGTTCCAGACATCTCGTGCATTAAGACGGGTTTCTAAAACCAAGTGTACACCTCTTACTCTTATCCTTGTTTGTAGTTTTTCTTTAGTCCTGATGTTATATGCCATTTTCGCAAGATCGTTACGTGCCTCTTTCATAACAATTGGGAGATCATCTACAATTCTTATCCTTTTTTTTGCAACTTTGTAAGCCTGGGCCATAATAAATTGCTTGTCGTCATAGTGCATGAGCCTAACAATAATTGCATCAGGGCGTTTTGTACCGTCAACTGGAGCTTTTGCAGGAATCCTATGTGCATTTGCAATAGGGAAACTGTCGGCTTTAAATTTTTCAATACCAAGATCTTTAACAAATAAGTTTTCAAGCACTTCCCAAATTATCTCATTTGGGTTTTTTTTCGATTCCATAGATGAGGATGTTGTATTTCCTATCATGTTTCTCAAGTAGTACTTGACATTCTTTGAGTGAGGCAAGTTTTTTGTCTATGTCTAATTTGAGCTTTTCTAATTTCTCAGTTTCTAAACAATTGAACTGAGATTCCAAATGTCCCACACCTCTCTCAAGCTCATTGTGGTCTTGCCTAAGTTGTGTTACCTCAGTGTTTGTGATACTAAGGTCAGATTTTACTTGACCTACTTCAGATTTCACATCACTAATAAGTTCAGTCAAGTTTTTTTCAACGGAGTCAAGCCTAGATGAAAAGTTTGTGACCTTACTGTCTATACTCATCATTATCTGTTTAAGATCAGTGACATCTTCTTTTGTCGCCATGTTATTCATTCAAATTTCAATCAGTCAATCTATCTACGTATATTTTTTTCGATATATTGTTTTCGTATTGGTTATTTGTTACCACAGTATTTCTGAAAGTTATATAACTATATGTATAAACACATAATAAATGGATAAGTTACTCTTTTTTCTTTAGCTTGAAATTTTCATGGGCGCCGCCATGACAGGGGCGATAATTTCCTGATACACATTTTACTATGACTTCAGATTCTGATTTTAGATCATGTGTGATGGAAGCTAATTTATAATCGACATTAATGATGAAAGAGGAATATGTCAGATTCACAATATTTAACAAAAAATAAAATCACAAAAATACTGAACTCAGTGGAAAATCAATACGGAAAGTCCATAATCACATGGCAAAATCAAATAACAAAACGCATCAAAAACGAATAGACAAGAACTGTCTTTTAACTACAGTTTTGATACCTTTAGAGAGTTTATAAGATAAAAAAAAAAAAAAAAAAGCTAATAGTGAAGGTTATTAGCTGGGGTTTTTTTATCTTGTAAACTCTCTAAAGGTATCACAAGAGTGCACACACTGAAATGTCTCGCCTTCTTTACTAATCATTGATATTATGTTGATAGCCCTAAGTATAAAGCTTTATTACAACTGTCACATAAACTTAACAGTTACCAAGATAGCTAAACAAAGACCAATGAACCATGAAAATGAGGTTAAGGTCAAATGAACCATGCCAGGGAGACATGTACAGCTAACAATGCTTCCATACATTAAATATAGTTGACCTATTACTTATAGTTTAAGAAAAATAGACCAAACACAAAAACTTAACTATAACCAATGAACCATGAAAATGAGATCAAGGTCAAATGAAAACTGCCCGCTAGACATGTACACCTTACAATCATTCCATACAACAAATATAGTAGACCAATTGCATAAAGTATAAGAAAAACAGACCAAAACACAAAAACTTAACTATAACCACTGAACCATGAAAATGAGGTCAAGGTCAAATGACATCTGCCCGCTAGACATGTACACCTTACAATCATTCCATACAACAAATATAGTAGACCTATTGCATAAAGTGTAAGAAAAAAGGACCAAAACACAAAAACTTAACTTTAACCACTGAACCATGAAAATGAGGTCAAGGTCAGATGACACCTGCCAGTTGGACATGTACACCTTACTGTCCTTCCATACACCAACTTTACTAGCCCTATTGCTTATAGTATCTGAGATATGGACTTGACCACCAAAACTTAACCTTGTTCACTGATCCATGAAATGAGGTCGAGGTAAAGTGAAAACTGTCTGACGGGCATGAGGACCTTGCAAGGTACGCACATACCAAATATAGTTATCCTATTAGGTATAATAAGAGAGAATTCAACATTACAAAAAATCTGAACTTTTTTTTTCAAGTAGTCACTGAACCATGAAAATGAGGTCAAGGACATTGGACATGTGACTGACGGAAACTTCATAACATGAGGCATCTATATACAAAGTATGAAGCATCCAGGTCTTCCAGCTTCTAAAATATAAAACTTTTAAGAAGTGAGCTAACGCCGCCGCCGCCCCCGGATCACTATCCCTATGTCGAGCTTTCTGCAACAAAAGTTGCAGGCTCGACAAAAACTGTAGTTAACAGAGTACAAAATTAAAACGAAACTTAAATTCCAGCTGAAAGTACTCGATGTTAAAAACAAAACATCATCGTATTGTATTCACACTGTTTGGCCAGCATTTTTAGGATGCACACTTCTGAGGAGCCAAAAATTTCTAGAATTAAACCTTTTTTCTAAACCTGATTTTTTGGTTTATAAGACTGTAAAAAATTACTAATTGGTGAAGAAAAATCATATGGTGGTGCTCTTCCTTATTTGCTACGGGTCATTGAAAGTACCCAATTTGGATGATTTTCCCATTTTTCATCGATTTTTACCTATTTTTGGGCTATTATCGTAAAAAAAAATCATAGTTCCACAATTAATTTTTTTTCATACTCTCCATAAAGATGAAGTGGACCAATCTGAATAAATTCAACTCAAAAGAACTATAGATTGGTGTTAATATAATAAAGTTTTATCATATTGTGACCAGGTGGAATAAGGCTTTGATAAATTGATTGCAGAACGTTCATATATTTTAATAAATATCATATAGAAAAGAATAGAAGGCAACGACAGATCTGAAATATACAGATAATGACAAATAAAGACAACTTTACATATAAATGCTCATGAATATATCATTTTGTAGCAAATAATGTATATTATGTTTAATTACACAATTGCAAATAAATAATAATGCAAAATACAGATAAATGGCCACTCTGAATGTAAACAATTTGTTAATCAATGCTAATGAAAACTGTTCACTAAAGAAAGTTGACAATACTACTATATAAAATACTATATAACATTGAAAGTTGATTAAAGGTACATAAGAAAGTATAAAGTTTGAAATGCAATTAGCAAAGTGAATGAAACTAAATAAAATATTTAAGTCAAAAATTACCTTGATTATAAAATTCCAAATAAATATATCAATCAAATCAAATCAAATCAAATATTCTATTATAGTCTCACCTCTCTACATGTACAATACAAACATGAACACAATATATATATACAACATGTTTTAATTAAAAGTACAAAACAATCTTAAAAACATTCGAGAGCCACTCTCAAAAGAGTTATGAGAGACTTTTACATAAAAAAAGGACAGCTCGATAAAAATATAAAACATTTTTTATCTATATAAAACATTCTTCCTTTGAATTAAAATATCATGGCAGATTTAGGCCGAATAAAAGCATAAATTTTTATATAAACAGCCAAATAATCAATTCAAATTTACCTTATGAAATTTGATTATTATATAGCCTTCAAAAAATTCTAAGAAAAGATTTATAAAAAAAAGCTGATATACTGCTGGGGAGTTGCAGTCTACCTGGAGCGACACAAATTCATTGATAGAAACTGAAAATATCGCTTTATCAAGTTAATTAGTTCAATGCCCTTTTCTTGATTTACGCTTGCTCTCGCAGTTTCAACTTCTAGATTTAAAAGCAATGGAATACAGAATGTCAACTATAATAGCTATTCATTACACATATTTCGACAATACAATGTGTCAATATTGTTAACGATAATTTCTCCTCTGAAAGCCATTTCATTTTGTTTTCATTCTTAAGATGAAATTTCTCGGTTCTGTCTTCAAAAATATTTACTTAATTTTTGTCCAAAGTATGTAACCTATCAAAAGACAGATAACTAATAATTATCTTTCTATCAATGACATATGTGACCAGCTAATCACATCCTGGTTGAAAAGCGTTTCATTTGTTCTTTCGTTATTTGTATGGATGCCAAATATGTGTCATTAATTTGTAACTATCGGTTGTTCATATTGATAAACTTGTCAATGTTTTACCCTTTTGCAAATATAACATGCATAGACCACTTTACTGATAAAAGAGAGGCTAGATATACCAAATGAAAACCAATTCAAAGATATAATATAAAAAAGAAGATGTGGTATGATTGCCAATGAGACAACTATCCACAAAAGACCAAAATGACACAAACATTAACAATTATAGGTCACCGTACGGCCTTCAAAACAATGAGCAAAGCCCATTTCGCATATAGTCAGCTATAAAAGGCCCCAATAAGACAATGTAAAACAATTCAAGCTAAGTCGAATTTCTCTAATTCTTCGTCAATTTACCCCCTTTCTGCACCCATTGTATAAAAAAATTTAATCAACGTTCGTTTGATCTCAGTTTTTCATTGGATAAAATCTGATTATGACGTCGAATATTCTTGTATTCCTCTGAATTTCCTATTATGAAGTCATGAAAAAAGGCAACAATGGCTGCTGACGTCACATAGAATGAGCACATTTGTTTGCAGATCAGTCACAAAGAAGGAATACGTTTGTCTGCGCATTGTTTGAGAATCATTAGAGAAAGAGATTCTATCACAATCTCGTGTAATACGATATTTGTCCACTTTCGACAGATACATTTTAAATATTTAAAACGATCGGCGAGCCTCGCGTTTTGAAATTAAAACTTTAACTGTCTCGATCGTATCACACTCGATGCAGTGGTAGAATCTATATCTACATAGTTACAGAAAGACAAACAGACAAACACCAGTAAATAAAACACAACATAAAAAAACTAAAGACTGAGCAACACTGATTAAATGTTTCATCCATTTTTTCTCTCTCGATGGATTGTCATACATTAGTAGTTTTTTTATTTACTTTTACGTAAATTGCATATGACAAAGGTTGTTCATTTATAAAATATATTTCATACGTTGAAAACACAAATATACTAGGCATTTAATTTGTGACGCCTGATGCGCATTTCGTCTCTCTACACTTTTTAAAGCGGTTTGAATCAAAAACATGTAAGCCGTAAGAAAATATTGTTTGAAAACAACAATGATTAGACAGAAATTCAGAACACTAAGTTGAACATTAAAAATTAGTATATTGATAATGACATCTAGTACATATTATATCGTTTTGATTTTGCCATTTGATATAGGACTTTCCTTTTTCAAGTTTTCTTGGTATTTTCGCTATTTCACTTTTCACAACATTTTATTTCTTTAAATCAGAATAACATTATAACATCAACGGATTATGCGCATTTTAACAATCAAAGTCTTTTTTAATTAACATTCTAAACTAAGGATACTCTCGGGAAGTTGCAATTTACCCTGAGTGACATTAACATAGTGCTAGAAATTGAAAATATACTTTTATAAATTTTATTCATTGTAAAGCACTTTTCTGGATTTAAACTTGATCTTGAAGTTCAAACTTCTCAATTTAAAAGCAATGCAATATAGAATGTCAACTATAATAGCTTTAATTAGACAGATTTAGACAATATAATGTTTTAATGATAAATTCTCCTTCCTAAGTCATTTCGTATTGTATTTATCCCTATGATGTAGTTTTCTAGGTTATGTCCTTTAAAATATCTACTTCTGTTTTGTAAACAAAGTATGTGTCCTATCAATAGATCGATAACTTTATCTCTTTTTATCAATAGCATATTAATCAAATACCTAAATAGTGTGTATTGAAAAAATGTGACAAGCTTAATCACATCCTGGTTAAAAAATAGTTGTATTTGTTGTTTACTTATTTGTATGTATGCCAAATATGTGTGATTAATTTGTCTCTGTCGATTGTTTATATTGATAAATATGTCAATTGTTATCCAATAGGGGTCAATTTATAATTATGATTTTTTTGGCAAATATAACAAACACATACCTTTCTGCTGTTCAAAAGGGATTCAAAAGACAGAAAATGAAAATTCAAACGCATAAGTCAAAAGACATAAATAAAATAGCAACGTCAAAAAACAACATGACACAAAATACAAGATAGACAATCTTCAGACTGAACAACACTGATAACATGTTTTATACATTTGTTTCACATATTATAGTCGAAGTAAACAAAAACACACTAGAATTATAAAATGTTCGCCAGACGCTCATGTCCTCTCAGCAGACTCATTAAACGCGTTCGAACCTAAAATTATGTAGGCCAAATTCACACACGACAATATAGTGCTTTATTCAAAGGTTAATTGTCATCGAGTGAATGTCCCCACTTAAGATTGTTATTGCTTTTTTGTACATGTGATCTACATATGCAAACTTAAATAAGTTTTACCTTAAAATTTTGATAATGAAGTCAGTTTAAAAAACCAAAAAAGTCATTATTCTACATAATACTCAACCAAGCAAAGGAATTTAAATAGATATGTAGGAACCTAGTTGGGTCTTTTTTTGGCAATTTCTTACGTATAAAAATCTTTCTTAAGTTTTCATTGTATAAACTTGTTTATTGTTTCATTTTTTTATAAATAAATGGCTGTACATAGTTAATAATGTTTTTATCTCATTTAACTTCTTCTCTTGACTTCCCAAAATTGAAGGGATCATATTTGTTTGGCTACCTGAACGAGCTCATTCAATGATAGTGTTGCTTTTAATTTTACAATATTTTATAATTCTATTTATATAGATTTATATAGGTATATCTTATTCTGATACAGAATATTTGCATATATGTTTGCATTAGAGTAAAGGTCCATTGAAAACGAACAACTATAAACAAATTCGTGTTATGCCGTGTTCACATTGACCTAAATTCGGTGTTGTGTTAGTGTAACTCACACGTAAACTAAACATAATTACGTCCCTATTGATAAAACGCAATGTTTACATGTAGTTTTAATCATGTTTTATCTACACACAGTCGATAGTCAATGTACGCCTTGTGTAGGTTAAGTGTACACAAAACTAGGCATTTAGGACATTAGTTTTACCGTGTATATATTTAAGGAGGAAACTATTTTTAAGTAAAATTGATATTTTTAATAATTATTAGTATAGTTCTTTACCATTGTTTACAGAAATTGTTGTCTAAATTTTACAGATTTACAGAAAAAAAATCACGTACTTTATTAACCCCTGATCAAGACTCAAAGCAGCATCATTGCCGAACCCATAAGGCAGCAACCAATTGATTTTCGGGAGGGGGTTGGGTGGGGGTGATTATTATAGTTGAGTATAAAACATATAGGCAAGGGGGTGGGGGTGGTGAGCTATGGATTTTGTTTTGGAAACAAAAATTGTTTCCAGTTTATGGCCATGAAAAAAAAATGTGTTTGTTTCACCCTCAGCTGGTACTATATATAATGCTAAAATCGATTTCGACTTGTCACCAAAATTTGTCCTGTAAAAATTCATTAGCCCACGCCCCTGTACCCCTCCCCTCCCCTCCCCTATAAAATGAAGTAAATAGGTGCTGCCTAATTCATTTGAAAAGGTCTTCCCGAAACGACTTGACGTTATATTCGCCACTGGTCTTTACTCAAACAACGATTCACGCATAAATGCATGACTAAAAAAAGTGTGGGGTAAATGATATGTTTGTCTTGTATCTCAGATCCGTTGAATAACATATAAAATAAATTAAAAAAAAACGTTACCCTATACTTTTACCAATACTCCTTGGAGAAGAAATACCATTTGAAACAAACAGAAAAGATAAAAATGTAGTGATCCCTAATATCTCTATCCTTTTTTTAGGCTGTAAGCACGCTGCCACAGCTTACGTTTTCTAATGCGTAATCGAGACATCTCTAGTAAATTCAAACTAATGCAAATTATAAAAATGACTTTCTTAAAGTAGCAACCACTTAACTTAAAAAAGGGGGAGGGTTAAAAAAAAATTCAGATTTTTTTCGCGCGTACGTTTTTATTTCTTTTTTTTTATGCTGGTGATCAAATACATTTATTTCAATATTTAACACTATAATGTATGGGGAAACTCTTGATTCAGAATATTTTTTTTATCATCTGTATGACCATTTTTTTTTTATCAAAGTTGGGATCGGAATATTTCCATTCCCATCCCCCACCCCCCTTTTGAAGTCAAATGGTTGTTCCTTTACCGCTAGAAAAATTGTCCAAAAATTTTGAATTCAGTTCTACGTAATGAACATTTAAATGACACATAGTTTACAAGTGGGAACAAATCTTATGTACAGGTAGTTAAACAAGGTGTATAGATGTGAACAAATGTAATGTGAAACCAGTGTACACTACACTAAACTAATTGTAAACATGTTTAATTACTCTACACGGCACTTGGTGTGAACACGGCCTTACATTAATACATTATACGTAGATATACTATATTAATCGACTTTTCAATAATGATCATTTTAAGAGGTCAAGTCTTATATTTAGATTGTTGCCATAAATATGCCGATATTCTTCTTTTCCGCTGGCGAATGTGTTTTACATTTGTAACTAGAGGTTCGTTGAAAACTTCCAACAATTTTTCGTATAAAGATCGTTTACGATCATATATTTTAAATCCCATTCCAAGTCGGTATAGAGCTTTTGTTTTCATAGCTTGAAATTCTTCTGTTTTATTCTTGTCAAAGTTAATAACAAATATTTTGCATAATTTTTTATCTGTAAATAGATCCCACGCTAGTCTATATTCCATACGATTTGTGACTGACTCAGTTTTATCTAAATCATACATGTCAGATGACTGTATTATTAGGCAGTATTTGCAACGTTGTAAATTCTTGACGATGTTCTCCTCGTCTGTACATCCAGGCCAGGAATCGCGACAAGCAATGTATGTGCTTAATGCTCTTCTCCTAAAATACTTATCTAATAGCTGTAACACAAACCATCTGACGTCATCGTTGCCCTCGTCAAATGAAATATACACATCAGTTTGCCAAATCCTTTGTATATTTTTGTCAATTGGTAGGAACAGATTTTTAAGAACTCTGACATCGTAACGAAGATGTCGTAGTTTCCAAGTAAGAACAATAAATATAGTCAGAGGAATAAGTGAATATAAAGACAATAGAGTATCTGGTTT
Source organism: Mytilus edulis (assembly GCA_019925275.1). Lineage (NCBI taxonomy): Eukaryota > Metazoa > Mollusca > Bivalvia > Mytilida > Mytilidae > Mytilus > Mytilus edulis. The sequence continues at coordinate 83,272,070 of CM034357.1, read as the reverse complement.
TGAATCACAGTCCGTTGAATGACTTAAAAACTCTTCAATTGAAACATGTTTTAAGTTTGAACAAAATAGAGGATACTTTGCTTTTTTAAACTTTCTCCATTCGCCGATCCATCGGTTATCACAATTACATGGTATACCGTTTTGACCAAACCGGAAGACGTTAGGATCGAGAAGTTGAACTTGCCTTGGAAGTGAGTCAAGTAAATGGTCTGTTATGATTATTTCAACAGCATTTGTTAAATTTTGGATGCTTTCATCAAAACCCTGTACAGGATTTCCGGCTAAATTCAAACTTTTTACGTCTTTAAAATAGTATTTTGAATTAATATTTCGAATTTGATTGCCTTCCATGATTATAACTATTTCATGCCTAGTGTCAGGCACGACATCTGGAAGGTCCTTGCAAGACTGGTTAGAACAATCTATGATTAGACTGTCAGTAATTGGTTGGGATGTACATACACATTTACATTGTCCAACTTTGGGACAGCCATCTTGAACGTCACATACCATGAGATGATGCAGACTCGTGTTATAGAAAAGTTCTTGTATGTTTATACCTCGTAAAGGTTGCGGATTTTGACACGTACTTCTAGCTAATTCATTTCCATATATTCGATTAAACTCACTATATACCAATTTAAAGAATTCTGCAGCTGAACAATCACAGTCATATTTCGCTCCACGATTCTCAAGTTTACCACATCTTGCATATCTAACTAGTTCTCCAGGACTGGTTCCTAATATCATATAAGGATGAATATTTAACCTTACATTGGAAAAGTCGATGTTACCGCACAAAAACGTATTTGATTCCTTCGGATTAAAATTCTTAATGTTAGAAATCTGAATTGGATATTCATTATTCTTGTAACTAACACTGCAAACAGTATTATTTTGAACAAGAACATTTCCAATGTCGAGCTTGCGTAAATAATTTGCATTTAGGTAAAAGTGAAGAATGTTAGTTTTGGGGTAATTCAATATATTGAAGTCCAGTTTCGAAATCTTGTTACTAGACAAATCAACATACCTCAGCTTTGGCATCTCTGCAAATGTCTTATTTGAAACAAATGTTATTCTGTTGTCATTCATTTTTAGTGTATCCAAAGTGTGTAGACATGAAATGTTTCCGATGTATTGGAATAGATTATAACCTACATCAATAAAGACAACGTTAAACTCGCATATATTCCTTGGCAATTGTTTAAGGTAGCCATGTGAATGTACAAATCTAAAATAAGTTGTACTGTTGAAATCTTCATCAGTAAGTAACATACTTTCTGTTCCTTTGACGTTTGTTATTTCAACGTTTAAAGAAAGGTATGTGACATTAGGAAGCGGGATTTCCCATTCAGGAATGGCTTCACATGATAGACATTGGTTTATAAATTCAAATCCGTACTTTGAATGGTAATTTGTGTAACAACTGCTTTGGTTCTTACACCACAGATCTTTCATTCCATCGATACTACAATATGTGTATGATCCCATTACAGAGGGAAACAGCACGGTTAATATAATTGCTGTATAAAAGTTAATTATTAGTATATTCATTTCTTTCAAATAGATATTTCCAACAGCACTACAATATGATCAGGTTCTATTCTTCTGTTTTTTATATGTGTAAATGCAAGAATAATATGTTGGTTTGTCCACTTCCTTGTTAGCATTAGTTTATAAGATGGGCTTAGAAAATTAGATAACAGTGAAGACATGTTGAATCAAATATCTTAACATACGTGTTTATCGTCTATTCAAATGTCAATGGTGACATTAATAGATTGATAAATTGTAACGGTAAAATACTTTTTGGTTAGCTATAAAGTTTCCGAAAACATTTTGAAGATTATTTTATTTCAAAGGAAAAATGTGTATTACCAAGGATAAGTGTGGTTTGAAACTTTATATTATACAAGTACACACCCGTGATATCGCGGGTCCGTGACTGCATTAAAGTATATAACTATGCCTAAGCCTTATATTTTAGTAATTGGTATTATCATCTGATAAAGTCATGTCGATTATAAGATACACAGTTTTCTGTTAATTATTTGGAAAACAAAAGGTCCTGGCTATCCAGGAATGGAGTATTTTTAATCGACAGCATTGTCCTATATTTGTTATCTTAGAAAGTCTTGCTGATTGCTGAATAAAACTACAACAGGGAACAATTTGATAATGATTGAATTTAGTAGTGTCAGCCCTTTGATTATGACCCATGTATATAGCAAAATCCTAAATACACCGTTTGGTGGTGCGCCTGTCACATGCGGAACGTACAGATAAGGTAATAGGTATCAGGTGAATATACTAGTGGTATTGGTATCTGAATCGACCCGTAACTTGTTAATTATTGGCAATATTAGTTATGTGGAAAACAAAACGGTCTGGACTGGTGTACCATTGTCATATATTTAGAGTTGAATTCTTTAATATGTCGTTTTACCCGACGACGGCTGACAAATTGGACCTCGTTATTTTAGTATTATAGATGCGTGCTGTGTCGTGATTCAGTAATTAAGTGGTTGTCTTTATTTAGTGTCTGTTATATTCATTAAGGTTTTTCCTCTACGCGAGGAAAAGACCTTATTGTTTTTCAAATGTTATATGGACCATCGATAAACCTCATCATGAAGTATTACCAGATGACTTTGTTAATGCCCGCGTCACACTATCCCGATTTTTATATACGATGGACACACGAATGCGAAAATAGTAAGTTCGTACGAAGTTGGTCCCGATCTCGTTAAAATACCGAAAAGTGACCGAAGCAAGTACGAAGAATAACGGAGTCTATACGATGGTGCCGAAATTATAAAAGATAGCAAAAGATGGACATAGATCGACATACGAAGGTTAACCAAAGACGTGTATTTAAGCTTCATATCTCAGCCGAAGCCTACACGATGGATCACGAAGGCTACACGATGGATTACGATGATGGCGCGATGACCATACGATGTCTAAAAGACGTCGTGTACAGCTTACGATGCATTTAAATTATATGCCGAAGGCATCACGCGTTTTAAAGATAATATTAAAGGTATTTCCAGCTGTTACTGAACGTTTTGGTAAATTTCTAAAAAAATAGTTTATGTATTAAATATGCATATTCAATTTACCATTTTCAGCATGTGTCATATACAAATATAGTGTCCATATTTGTCCCCAATATGTTACATACGAGGGGATGCCACGCTCGGCATTGCCTTGTTTTAACTGTAAAATGTGTGCACTAGTCTGAATAATCACCCATAACTATGCCCATGTTTACTGATCTATCTTTAAGGTAAGGTAATGGGTTCGTTGATCCCTTTTATTAACAAAAGAGCTCTTTCCAGGAGAATACCATAATAACAAAAGGAAGGATGTGGGGAAAGCAACAAATGCGGCAAAATATGACATATAGAAAACAAAATGGTTATGTAGTAAACATTCGTGTGACAACAACTCAGACGATACATAAAAAAATCAGGATAATGAAGAAAAAGTTGGTTTCCCTAAATACGTGTACCTGCAGTGTTGGTGTACGATGCGCGTTTATGATTTTCATTATGTTACTTGATATGAAAAATTGACAAAAACGAATATTTTACTTGTAAAAGTATATCCTGAGCCTGTAATAGCCGCTCTTCTTGTTCCATTTTAATTTATAATAGAAACAACGCTGTCGTCTTTCTTGTTCTCATAGAATCATATGATATGAGATCCATGTTTTGTGAACGTCTTTTTCCGACGTAGTCGGTATAGTTTCGGTTTGTGCCCTATATATGGAAGTGTTTAACGACCTTGACTGGCCTTTCAGCCCTCGCACGGTCGGCTCGGTGCCCGAAGGCGTTTGGTGAGCTTTAAATGATTTGATGCCATGGGTCAGGAACAAGTAGTGGAGGTCGAAATATGTAGGCCGCCATCTTGGTTTTGGTGAGTAGATTTTTCTTTGTTTACTATTTTGATGTTTTTCTTCACTAACGGCTGCTTTCAGGGCCAGTTTGGTCAGCTTGGCAGCCCGCTAGCTTCGATGATGGAGTACTGGTAGATGATCTCGGACGTAGTTCAAAAGATGACAGGAAGCGTTATCAGGACCAAAGCCGTGAGGCAGTGAAATGAAGGTCGTATCACCCAACAGCCTATGATACAGCCCTCGGACGTTAATCGGCATGACACTCCCCATAATATACAATGGTTTTGGAGTGCATGTTAACGCGGGTACGCCAACTACTACGTCTCTCTATACGGCATGGATTGGTTTCTGTCATCTTAAGTAGTAAGTCGTTTAACATCTAACTGTAAACCCTCATCGAAGATAGCGGGTAAAGGAGAGCTGGCCCAGCACGTCCGTTCAGCTGTCATGACTGAGACGTGACTGGATTTGTGCCCTTTGAACTTGAGGATGCTTAACTATGGCAACATAATACGCATGCTCGAAAATCCTTTCTGTGATTGGACAAAATGCTGTCATGGTGAGTGATTTGGTTGTGTTTGAAAAAACGTCTCGTTAATTATATCGTGATGGAAAGCAAGTGAAAAACTATAAATATTTGAACTAGATCTTACAAAGATTTATATTTTTTATTAAAATAATTGTTTCTCCAATAGCTCTTTGCATCCATAACAGCTGTTCATTCGGGACAATGATATAATTTTTAATGTAAACTTTGTTGTACGAACGTGCATGACTCTTAGAACGCACCTACGCATGTGAGATTTCAGCGGGGTTTTGGTGAATATACTCAAATTTAAATACGTCGGATATCTTTTTTAAAGATAGTTATTGTTTAACTGTCGTATTAGACTGACCAGTGCATATCGCGCATGGCACTTTAAATGTATTTTAGCGCGAAAATTAACTTACATTTAGCTGTATTTATTGCCGTCGTAGTTCCATCTTGTCGCCTTCGTACTTTTATTCGATGGCAACACGACGGGATTACGAGGTCTTCACGAAGTCGTGTTGCCATCGTGAGACCTTAGGGTAGCGTCGTGATTCATTCTTGTTGACATCGTAATGATGGTGATACGAACTCAATACGAACCCTCAACATCGGACGCACCTTCGGGGATTTTTTAACATGTTAAAAAATTTAGAACCCTTCCCGAAGTTCTCCCAAAGACTAGAAAAAGTGTCCGATTTTTCTACGATGGTAAAAGATGACACTACGAATAGCCCGATCTGGATACGATCAGTCCCGATTTTGAAAATTTCCATAATCGTGTTGCCATCTGCGTAAAAATCGGGACAGTGTGACGCGGGCATAATGATTTCATCATCCCCTTAAGAAGATATCTTCCTTTTATTGTTTTTTTTCAAAAAAGCCCCCCCCCCCTCCTCTTTGTTTTAAAAGATGGCATGACCTTATTATGACCATAGGTAGATCTCATCATGATGAATTACCATATGAGGCTGAATAGGATTTCATCATCACCTATGAGAGTTGTATCCCCTTGAAACAGTTTCTTTTATTTGCATTTTACTCAAAAAGTATTAGAGATAGAATCGATTTGAAAACTGCAACATGTTAAAGAACACAAGACAATGTTAATGAACATATACAACCATTTTGTTATTAACCCTTATAAGGAGTTATTTCCCTTGTAAAAATATACACAATTTTTTGAAAACTTGTATTTCGAGAACCGGAAGTCGTTGAGACTTGGGCCCAACACCAATAATCTTAAGTTCATGTAACCTTGAATTGGCACCCAAGGTCAAAGGTCATCGAGTTCAAAATACTTAAAATTACGCTGCAATTTCAAGCTTGCATATTAAAAAAACGTTGAGACTGCTGCATTCATACAGCATATAAAATGTTCCTCTCGACGAGCTCTGCATTTTATACAATAAGCCAAAAATGTCCGACCGTCTGTTCAAAAACTACAACGGGATGATTCTTAAAAGTATAGTCTTTTGTGTATATCTTTTTAATGGTAACAGACCTCAACCTACTATAAACTGCAGAGATATCAGTAATTCATGACCTTCAATTTGAGGTCAATGGCAGGTCATGATGAAATTTTATCTTGACGTTCACAGTATACAATGACCTTGATCTAATGATATATGAAAGGTCGAGTGGTCCTAAATTGAATGGTGGTAGTCTCAAGTATCTACTATAATTTTGTCCTTCAACTGTAGATCATTTATCATTTAACAGATTTGATATATCTGCTGTAGTTTTAGAGATAATGCAGTTTGAAATTTTGCGAGCGGAGGCATGTATATCTGAATTAACAACAGATTACCACTTAAAATGTTTTAGAAATTGAAGAGGTTAACATAGCTATAAGTTTGACCAAATACCAGAAACATTCCATGGAAAAAACACAAAAAAAGTCAATTTGAAATGTTCATGTTTTGAATTGACTTTGTAAGTTTCGTAACTTCTATTTACATAGTTGATTTTGCATCATTTTTGGCACTTTGTCAAATGGGGTCATCTCATATATCAAATTGAAGGTCTTAACAAACTTTACTTAGAAATGAAAATGTTAACCCCCTTTTTCATCCCAGGGAGAAGGGTGGGTCATTTAGTGCAAAAAATCAAATTTTATTAGAGTGTAAGGTTGCCGCATACCAAATGAAAGAACATAAAGCGTACATTTCAAATTCAAATTGGCGTCCCCAAAATGGTTGGATGGGGTAATTGAATGCAAAAAATAAATTTTCTTTTAAGATAGGGTTGTTGTATATCAAAAGAAAGGTCATGGTGTGTACATTTCAAATATCAAATTCCCGACCTCTAAAAATAAGTTTGATGGGGTTATTTAGTGCAAAAAACATAGCGTTGTCGCATATCAAATGAAAGATCATCTTGTCTTTATAACAAATATCATACTTTCAACCTCGAAAATGTAGGCGGATGAGGTCATTAAGTGTAAAAAGCGAAAAGTTTCAGAAGATATGCTTGTCGTATATCAAACGAAAGGTCGTACAAAGTACATTACGAAAACATCACTTTTACAGGAAAGACCTTTCAATTGTTTTACAAACAATTGAGATACTAGTTTTTAGTATATTATTTGTTAAAAATCACGTCTTTTTTTCATTTGAATTTGAATTGTCTTGCGTTATGTCATGGCGGACTTTTCTTACGCTGACTTAAGATATGGGGGTGTACTCATTGTCAACGCCGGTCTTTGACCCATAGTTGTTCTTTGGCCTTTAGTTGTGTATATAATATAATATGTTTGATAGCTGTCTCGGTGTATTATAGTTTGATACGGTGATTATACCGCTACAGTATGTACTATCCATTGTTTAATAGTTAGTGATGCGCCATTATTATTTAGTTGGTTGTTATTGACTGGCACAGATGACCACCGATATGTTCCAAATTTTATACCAATTCTCCCGTTTCTTCGATTGTGACATCACACAAATAAGATGCTTACACTGAAAGTGTACTTACCATGAATATGATGATATTATACTTCTGAGGCACCTTGTATCGGCGACTTTTTGGTGGTGTTTGTGTTGTTAATAATTCGTGTTATAAATGGTTTATTTTCCCAATGTATATCCATGTTTGATGTTTTATTTAATAAGGATTATAAATTGTAAACAAATAATTTGAAAAGAAGTTGGATTCCGCCTCATATCAACCAAATTCTTATAATGTCTATAATTTCAACTTTACAGCTATAACAAAATATGTTATTATTGAACCTGTACCCCATAAGATGTGCTAAGGTGTAATATTTTTTTGGTTTCAAAGTTGAATATGAAAACAAATAATGTTACCAAAACAGACTGACTGGAACAACAATCAAATTCAGGGGGAAAACAATATGCTTTATTATGATTGCGGTTATTATATATTCGACAGCGTTGTTTCTATCAATTATATATGGGCGTCAAGTTGGTTCCCTATTCCCTATTCCCTATTCGTTACCTATTCCCTATTCCCTATTCGTTACCTATTCCCTATTCCCTATTCGTTGCCTATTCGTTACCTATTCCCTATTCCCTATTCGTTGCCTATTCGTTACTTATTCCCTATTCCCTATTCGTTACCTATTCGTTACCTATTCCCTATTCCCTATTCGTTGCCTATTCGTTACCTATTCCCTATTCCCTATTCGTTGCCTATTCGTTACTTATTCCCTATTCCCTATTCGTTACCTATTCGTTACCTATTCCCTATTCCCTATTCGTTACCTATTCCCTATTCCCTATTCGTTACCTATTCGTTACTTATTTGATTTTTAATATCCTTCCCCCTTTTTAATTATGGCATGGAAAAGTTTAATATGGCTGCCATGGAAACGGCACAATTGTGAAAAAAATCTGTTTTTGGTTTTTGGTGAACTGTTTGGATATGCTTCAAATCAGACTCATCATATTTTAAAACAATGTAGGTGCCCACTATATACAGGTATTGGATGATTTTGGCGATCATTGGAACTACTATGTTGCCATGGAAACTACACCAAAATTTTCAAAATTCTCAAAATGCTCAAAACTTCATGAAACTTCACAGTAATGATGAGCAACATTGGTAGATGTGGCATTTGGAGTTGGAATTTCCAAAATAGGTCTTGTTACCATGGAAACAATGCAAAAAGGTCTAAAATTTAAAAAATAAGAATTTTGAGTAAACTGGATGAAACTTTACAGGAATGGTAACTGGCATAGGCAGAGTTGGATTTTGAAGTTAGAATTTTCAAAATGGCCGCCGTAACCATGGAAACAGCAAAAATATCAAACATTTCAAAATGTTCAAACTTAATGAATTGGTAGATGCTCTCTTTGACTTTGGAATTGTCAAAATGGCTGCCGCTCACCTGGTAATAGGGGGAAGGGTGCCATCCGTTATTGCTAGCAATTACAAATCTAGTTGTTAATACTCTTACATATGGTAATAGTTCTAAATTAGTTGAGGTAAAATGTTCTTTTTATGACGTATTTATATGTGTTTGTGCTCAACCGATCCTTTTACTTCATGTTCGATACGCATTTGTTCCTTACTTGTTTTTTTATACGTACTACCTTTTAACTGCTTTATGTCCGTATGTTTGAAGATGGATCTTGGTTCGACGGGATGAAATCACCGTGTTAGCGCTTGCATAAAAAAGAAGATGTGGTATGATTGCCAATGAGACAACACTCCACATTAGACCAAAATGACACAGAAATTATCAACTATAGTTTACTGTACGGCCTTCAACAAAGAGCATAGCCCAAACCGTGTAGTCACCTATAAAAGGCCCAGGCATGACAACCTCATACAATTCAAACAACAAAACTGACGGCCGTATTTCATATACAAAAAAATAAACGGAAATATGTAACACAAAAACAAACAATAACTACTTAATTTCAGGCTCTCGTCTAGGTACAGGCACATACTAACTTAATGTGGTGGAGTTAAACATGTAAGCAGGGTGAACATCGTTTCGGAGCATGCTATTACCTTGTTTAATTCGTTCGACCACTCGCTTATAATTCGCTTATAATACGAGTATCTTACGTTGCACCTTTTAAAACATGATTTTCAATTGTTTTGTTGTCTCTGGTGGAAGATTTGGGCTCTATAAGTGCATTTGTATCCGTTCCAGCGCTCGGAAAATACCCTGTTACCTATTCGTTACTTATTCGCTTTTAAAAAAATTGTTGTACGTTGCACCTTTTAGAAAAGAATTTTCAATTAAATTCATATCTCTGGTGGTAATAATGTGTTCTTATAGATGAAATACCCCTATTAGCGCGTATGTACCCGTTCCAGCGCTCAGTTAATACCCTGCTACTTATTCGTTCCTCATTTGCTTTTAATGCACGAGGTATACGTTGCACCTTGAAATAAATCGTTTTTAATTGTGTTCATGTCTCTGGTGGTAACAATGTGTTCTTAGAGATGAGATGACCCTATTAGAGTGCATGAACCCGTCCCAGCGCTCGGTTAATATTCTGTTACCTATTCGTTACCTATTCGTTACCTATTCGTTACCTATTCGTTACCTATTCACTTATAATACGTTTGTTGTACGTTGCACCTTTAAGAAAGGGATTTTTAATTGTATCCATGTCTCTTGTGGTAACAATGTGTTCTTAGAGATGAAATTACCCTATTTGCGCGAATTTACCCGTTCCAGTGCTCAGTAAATACCCTGTTACCTATTCGTTACCTATTCACTTATAATACGTTTGTTGTACGTTGCACCTTTTAGAAAAGGATTTTTAATTGTCTACATGTCCTTGTGGTAATAATGTGTTCTTAGAGATAAAATTACCCTATTAGCGCGCATGTACCCGTTCCAGCGCTCAGTAAATACCCTGTTACCTATTCGTTACCTATTCACTTATAATACGTTTGTTGTACGTTGCACCTTTTAGAAAAGGATTTTTAATTGTCTACATGTCTCTTGTGGTAACAATGTGTTCTTAGAGATGAAATTACCCTATTAGCGCGCATTTACCCGTTCCAGTGCTCAGTAAATACCCTGTTACCTATTCGTTACCTATTCACTTATAATACGTTTGTTGTACGTTGCACCTTTTAGAAAAGGATTTTCAATTGTGTCCGTGTCTCTGGTGGTAACAATGTGTTCTTAGAGATGAAATGACCCTATTAGCGCGCATGTACCCGTTCAAGCGCTCGGTTAATACCCTGTTACCTATTCGTTACCTATTCGTTACTTATTCGCTTGTAATACGGTTGTTGTACGTTGCACCTTTAAAAAAAAATTCAATTGTGCCCATGTCTCTGGTGGTATTAATGTGTTCTTAGAGATGAAATGACCCTATTAGAGCGCATGTTCCCGTTCCAGCGGTTGGTAAATAACCTGTTACCTATTCGTTACTTATTCGCTTTTAATGTGCTGGATATACGGTGCACCTTGAAATAAATCGTTTTTTAATCGTGTTTATGTCTCTGGTGGTAACAATGTGTTCTTAGAGATGAAATGACCCTATAAGACACATATAACCGTTCCAGCGTTCGGTTAATACCCTGTTACCTATTCGTTACCTATTCGTTACCTATTCACTTATAATACGTTTGTTGTACGTTGCACATTTTAGAAAAGGATTTTTAATTGTCTACATGTCTCTTGTGGTAACAATGTGTTCTTAGAGATGAAATTACCCTAATAGCGCGCATGTACCCGTTCCAGCGCTCAGTAAATACCCTGTTACCTATTCGTTACCTATTCACTTATATTACGTTTGTTGTACGTTGCACCTTTTAGAAAAGGATTTTCAATTGTGTCCGTGTCTCTAGTGGTAACAATGTGTTCTTAGAGATGAAATGACCCTAGTAGCGCACATGTACCCGTTCAAGCGCTCGGTTAATACCCTGTTACCTATTCGTTACCTATTCGTTACTTATCCGCTTTTAATACGTTTGTTGTACGTTGCAACTTTTAGAAAAGAACTTTCAATTAAGATCATATCTCTGGGGGAAATAATGTGTTCTTATAGATGAAATACCCCTATTAGCGCATATGTTCTCGTTCCAGCGCTCGGATAATACCCTGTTACTTATTCGTTCCTTATTTGCTTTTAATGCACGAGGTATACGTTGCACCTTGAAATGAATCGTTTTTTAATTGTGTTCATGTCTCTGGTGGTAACAATGTGTTCTTAGAGATGAAATGACCCCATAAGACACATGAACCCGTTCCAGCGCTCGGTTAATACCCTGTTACCTATTCGTTACCTATTCGTTACCTATTCGTTACCTATTCACTAAAAATACGTTTGTTGTACGTTGCACCTTTAAGAACAGGATTTTTAATTGTCTCCATGTCTCTTGTGGTAACAATGTGTTCTAAGAGATGAAATGACCCTATTAACGCGTATGTACCCGTTCCAGCACTCGGGTAATATCCTGTTACCTATTCGTTACTTACGGGTACATGCGCGATAATAGGGTCATTTCATCTCTTAGAACACATTGTTACCACCAGAGACATGAACACATTAAAAACGATTTCTTACAAGGTGCAACGTATACCCCGCGCATTAAAAGCGAATCCGTAAGGAATAGGTAACAGGGTATTAGTCGTGCGCTGGAACGGGTTCATACGCGTTAATAGGGTTATTTCATCTCTAAGAACACATTGTTACCACCAGAGACATGAACCCAATTGAAAATCCTTTTCTAAAAGGTGTAAGTCATTACAAACGTATTATAAGCGAATAAGTAACGAAAAGGTAACAGGGTTTTAACCGAGCGCTGGAACGGGTGCATACGCGCTAAAAGGGTTCGTTCATCTTTAAGAACACATTGATACCACCAGAGACATGAACCCAATTGAAAATCCTATTCTAAAAGTTGCAACGTATAACAAAAATTTTTATAAGCGAATAATTAACGAAAAGGTAACAGGGTATTATCCGAACGCTGGAACGGGTACATACGCGCTAATAGGGTTATTTCATCTTTAAGAACACATTGTAATCACCAGAGACATAGACACAATTAAAAATCCTTTTCTAAAAGGTGCAACGTACAACAAACGTATCATAAGTGAATAGGTAACGAATAGGTAACGAATAGGTAACGAATAGGTAACAGGGTATAAACCGAGCGCTGGAAAGGGTACATGCGTTCTAATTGGGTCATTTCAAATGTAAGAACACATTGTTACCACCAGAGACACGGACACAATTGAAAATCCTTTTCTAAAAGGTGCAACGTACAACAAACGTATTATAAGTGAATAGGTAACGAATAGGTAACAGAATATTAACCGAGCGCTGGAACGGGTTCATGCACTCTAATAGGGTCATCTCATCTCTAAGAACACATTGTTACCACCAGAGACATGAACACAATTAAAAACGATTTATTTCAAGGTGCAACGTATACCTCGTGCATTAAAAGCAAATGAGGAATGAATAAGTAGCAGGGTATTAACTGAGCGCTGGAACGGGAACATACGCGCTAATAGGGGTATTTCATCTATAAGAACACATTATTACCACCAGAGATATGAATTTAATTGAAAATCCTTTTCTAAAAGGTGCAACGTACAACAAACGTATTATAAGTGAATAGGTAACGAATAGGTAACGAATAGGTATCAAATAGGTAACGAATAGGTAACAGAATATTAACCGAGCACTGGAACGGGTTCATGCACTCTAATAGGGTCATCTCATCTCTAAGAACACATTGTTACCACCAGAGACATGAACACAATTAAAAACGATTTATTTCAAGGTGCAACGTATACCTCGTGCATTAAAAGCAAATGAGGAAGGAATAAGTAGCAGGGTATTAACTGAGCGCTGGAACGGGTACATACGCGCTAATAGGGGTTATTTCATCTATAAGAACACATTATTACCACCAGAGATATGAATTTAATTGAAAATCCTTTTCTAAAAGGTGCAACGTACAACAAACGTATTATAAGTGAATAGGTAACGAATAGGTAACAGAATATTAACCGAGCGCTGGAACGGGTACATGCGCTCTAATAGGGTCATTTCATCTCTAAGAACACATTGTTATCACCAGAGACATGAACACAATTAAAAAACGATTTATTTCAAGGTGCAACGTTTACCTCGTGCATTAAAAGCAAATAAGGAACGAATAAGTAACAGGGTATTATCCGAGCGCTGGAACGAGTACATATGCGCTAATAGGGGTATTTCATCTATAAGAACACATTATTACCACCAGAGATATGAACTTAATTGAAAATTATTTTCTAAAAGGTGCAACGTACAACAAACTTTTTAAAAGCGAATAAGTAACGAATAGGTAACAGGGTATTTTCCGAGCGCTGGAACGGATACAAATGCACTTATAGAGCCCAAATCTTCCACCAGAGACAACAAAACAATTGAAAATCATGTTTTAAGGGTGCAACGTAAGATACTCGTATTATAAGCGAATTATAAGCGAGTGATCGAACGAATTAAACTAGGTAATAGCATGCTCCGAAACGATGTTCGCCCTGCTTACATGTTTAACTCCACCACATTATGTTAGTATGTGCCTGTCCCTAGACAAGAGCCTGAAATTAAGAAGTTATTGTTTGTTTTTGTGTTACATATTTCCGTTTATTTTTTTGTATATGAAATACGGCCGTCAGTTTTGTTGTTTGAATTGTATGAGGTTGTCATGCCTGGGCCTTTTATAGGTGACTACACGGTATGGGCTATGCTCTTTGTTGAAGGCCGTACAGTAAACTATAGTTGATAATTTCTGTGTCATTTTGGTCTAATGTGGAGTGTTGTCTCATTGGCAATCATACCACATCTTCTTTTTTATGCAAGCGCTAACACGGTGATTTCATCCCGTCGAACCAAGATCCATCTTCAAACATACGGACATAAAGCAGTTAAAAGGTAGAACGTATAAAAAAACAAGTAAGGAACAAATGCGTATCGAACATGAAGTAAAAGGATCGGTTGAGCACAAACACATATAAATAGGTCATAAAAAGATCAATTTACCTCAACAAGTTTAGAACTATTACCATATGTAAGAGTATTAACAACTAGATTTGTAATTGCTAGCAATAACGGATAGCACCCTTCCCCCTATTACCAGGTGAGCGGCAGCCATTTTGACAATTCCAAAGTCAAAGAAAGCATCTACAGATGTCTAGTAACAAGTTTCATTAAGTTTGAACATTTTGAAATGTTTGATATTTTTGCTGTTTCCATGGTTACGGCGGCCATTTTGAAAATTCTAACTTCAAAATCCAACTCTGATTATGCCAGTTACCATTCCTGTAAAGTTTCATCCAGTTTACTCAAAATTCTTATTTTTTAAATTTTAGACCTTTTTGCATTGTTTCCATGGTAACAAGACCTATTTTGGAAATTCCAACTCCAAATGCCACATCTACAATGTTGCTCATCATTACTGTGAAGTTTCATGAAGTTTTGAGCATTTTGAGAATTTTGAAAATTTTGGTGTAGTTTCCATGGCAACATAGTAGTTCCAATGATCGCCAAAATCATCCAATACCTGTATATAGTGGGCACCTACATTGTTTTAAAATATGATGAGTCTGAGTTGAAGCATATCCAAACAGTTCACCAAAAACCAAAAACAGATTTTTTTCACAATTGTGCCGTTTCCATGGCAGCCATATTAAACTTTTCCATGCCATAATTAAAAAGGGGGAAGGATATTAAAAATCAAATAAGTAACGAATAGGTAACGAATAGGGAATAGGGAATAGGTAACGAATAGGGAATAGGGAATAGGTAACGAATAGGCAACGAATAGGGAATAGGGAATAGGTAACGAATAGGCAACGAATAGGGAATAGGGAATAGGTAACGAATAGGTAACGAATAGGGAATAGGGAATAGGTAACGAATAGGCAACGAATAGGGAAAAGGGAATAGGTAACGAATAGGGAATAGGGAATAGGTAACGAATAGGGAATAGGGAATAGGGAACCAACTTGACGCCCATCAATTATATGGTAATTTTTATAAATTTTCAGTCAACAAAACTTTGAATTTTTCGAAAATCTAAGGCTTTTCTTACGCCAAGGAGTAGATTACCTTAGCCGTATTTGGCACAACTTTTCGGATTTTTGGGTCCTCAATGCTCTTCAACTTTGTGTTTGTTTGGATTTTTAATTGTTTTGATCTGAGCGTCACTGATGAGTCTTGTGTAGACGAAACGCGCGTCTGGCGTATTAGATTATAATCCTGGTACCTTTGATAACTAATTACACCACTGGGTCGATGCCACTGCTGGTGGGACGTTTCGTCCCCGAGGGTATCACCAGCCCAGTAGTCAGCACTTCTGTGTTGACATGAATATCAATTATATGGTCATTTTTATAAATTTTCTGTCAACAAAACTTTGAATTTTTCGAAAATCTAAGGCTTTTCTTACGCCCAGGAGTAGATTACCTTAGCCGTATTTGGCACAACTTTTCGGAATTTTGGGTCCTCAATGCTCTTCAACTTTGTGTTTGTTTGGCTTTTTAATTGTTTTGATCTGAGCGTCACTGATGAGTCTTGTGTAGACGAAACGCGCGTCAAATACAGCAGCATTTTCAAAATTATCGGAGCATATATATAAGTAAAACCTCGAATTGAATAACTTAACGTTTTTTGTCGTTCAAGTGCTGAAATGCATTCAAAATTAAACACAAAAGAAGGGTTTATTTGACATGTTGAAGTGCATAATATGCTATTTAATTTAAATTTAATTTCTTCAACATTCAACTTGACTTATTGAAACATAAGATTTTACAAACATATAAAATAGTCAAAGATTTCTAAATCTAGCTACGAATATTCCTTATATTCTAGTTCATACCATACAATCATTATTCAAAGACTTCCAGTAGACTTTTTTAAACAATACAATGATACCTTGTTAATGTTTGTGGGTAAATATTTTTTAGAGATGAATCCTTGTGAGGAATCATCCCGGAATATATTCGTACACGGGTCATAGTAGAAAATCCACCTGTTTTCTAAACATAATCAAATTGATCTCTTTTTAAAAGTCCCAGCTAAAACGGGTACAAGTTTATGTATAACAGTTTTACAAACAAATAGGTCATTATAAAAGTTGGAACTTCCCGGTCTAAAAATAGATAAAGAATTTTAAATGATTACGAAATCCAACCCGTGGAAACAAAACAGTTAAGCTTGGAATGATAACATAGCAAAAGGTATGTAGTATTTGTAGTCCTTTGTAGAGAGAGAAATATAGAAATTAACACGAAAAGGCTCTTAAAGAAGTGAGCGGAAAATGTCTGACAGGATTTATATATACTGTGCCTGTTCCAAGTCAGGAGCCTGTAACTCAGTGGTTGTCGTTTGTTTATGTGTTACATATTTGTTGTTCTTTCTTTTTTTTTATCGAAATAAGGCGGTTAGTTTTCTCGTTTGAATTGTTTTACATTAATTGTCTTATCGGGGCCTCTTATCGCTGACTATGCGGTATGGGCTTTGTTCATTGTTGAAGGCCGTACGGTGACCTATAGTTGTTAATGTTTGTGTCATTTTGGTCTTTTGTGTGGATAGTTGTCTCATTGGCTGTCATACCACATCTTCTTTTTTATATATAATTTATTTGCCTCCTTTTGGAGAGTATGAAACAATTAAAGCAAAGACGATTACAATAAATCATATACAAAATCACGACGAAAAGTTCAATTATTTACATATGTTCATTACAGTTTGAAGATAGTTATATATAAAAGTCTATCCTGTTACCTGTTTATCTATCCTGTTACCGATATCTGTATTGCACCTGCAAATGCTTAATTGGGAAGATTAAGACGTTATAAACTTAAGATGAGTTCAAACAACGAAATATTTGATTCGTTTTGCACCTATATATTAAGATAAAAAAAAATAACGACGTTTTTGTCTACAATTGTCTATCCTGTTGATGTAACCATAGCAACCATAGTAATAGGATTAGATATACATAACCATGATAACAGGATAGACAAATTTCTTCTTTTTTGATTGCTGTTGTGAAATGACTACTTCCTTTGGTGAAGTGATTCTAGTTTTCTATTGTGAATTTGGTTACCAACACGTTATTGCACTTTTTAAAAGCATATACTGTTGGTGTAATCAATCAAAATTGTTGGTAACAGCATAGGCATAAAAAAGTACACTTTTTTCACTAGATGTCTTGAAATTTCTTTCCTCTACACTGCCGTTCAAGAAACGAAATCAACACCGATTGATTCAATATTCATAGGGAGAATAATTTAATGACTAACTTAAGTAGCGGTAACAGGATAGACATGAACCTCCCGAACGCTGATTGAATTTAGTTTGTAGATGATATGTTATATACAATGATAAAGAAGCTACTATTTTTCGTTAGAGCAATTATTAACGTTCTTAAAAGTCCCTTTTTCAGATATCAAGGCGATAAGAAAATCGGAAAAAAATCATTTGAAATGGGGTTTTACGCACACAAATACCCCAACAAATCGGACTTAAATGCAGTTTAATCTTATCAATATAGATGTAAGGTGTGTTTATTGTTAATGTTCTGAATTACAAATCCGACAAGCTTTCATTTAAGCCATTACAACTTAAATTTCCATTAGAAATAAACATTTTAGCATGGGTGTACTGAAAATTCGACATTTTTTGAAAATGACCCAGCTATAATAAGGATAAAGTATTTATATAAAGCTGCAGGTTTGAGTTTGGATCTGGTCAATCCCTAAAGAAATGTTAACGAAATATATACATCTGTGTGTAATTTGGGTGTCACATTCGCATGATAAAAAAAATATCTACTATGATTGAACGTTGAAGATGCCGATAATATAACCATGATAACATGATCGGGTTTTTTTTTTAGAAACATTGAGTTTTCTTCCTTTAAAGATCTGCTGAAAAAATAATCATTAAATATTTGTTTTAAAAGTAAGCGGATATATTTAATGTTAATTTCTACATAATGTTTTAAAACCATCCATTGAACTTTTAGGTGACTGGAAATGGTAGTGCGGTTTTACGAATGGGATCCTATAGGGTCAGCGCTTGGGCATGCCTCACTTACATTACCAAACGGTACCCACATTAGCTGGTGGCCATGTGATGAAGATCGATCGACTCTTACAACATGGTTGGAACTGAGTGGATGTAAAAGTGTTGCTAAGACAGTTGGCTTTTCGCCATTTAAGATATCTACAGTTTTACTGTCTATCCCTACTACAATGGTATGTATTACTATTAAACACAGTTGCATTGGCGGATCCAGGATCCCCGGAACCCCCCTTGTTTTGCCCGATCAATGCATTTGAATGGGGACTTATAGTTGGAACCCATCCCCCACCTTTTAAAATGGCTGAATCCGCCCCTGAGTTGACTCAATTAACATCCATTGATAATTAAGGATTTCGTTGAGAAAGCTTTACGAACAAACTTTAGTCTATTTTCTATTTAAATAAAAGCGTAAAAAGACAATTTATGTAAATGTGTGATTCGAATATATCTTTGTCTTATGATTAAAGTTGATCATAAGTCATGAACAATTCAATATTATTACGATTCCCTTTAGTCGTAATATTTTTTGTCTGATCTATAACTCAAGTCTAAATCGTTCAATAGGTCTACTGAAAAATCTTTGCACATTGAAACAACGTTATATTATGAACGATATCGAATTTTTAAACCACATACTGAATAGAAATCCAGAAAAAAACCTTTAACCAGTTTCGATCTCCAAAGTTCGTATACAAATATTCCCCATGTGTTAGGCCCTATCAGATACTAACTTTTGTAGACGAAACGCGCGTCTGCCGCAAATACGAAATTTTAATCCTGGTATCTATGATGAGTTTATTGATAGAAACGGAAAGAGATAGATAGTAGATTTGAAATGGTTTCATCATCGAAGACTTGGAAACCGTTCTTGAAGCGTTCCTTTTATTTTGGTGGTGAGATATAACGGACATATAAAGGCAGGTTAATGGTGCTACAGACATGTTAACCAAACTTTGGCCCTAGTTATACAAATCTTGTGATTGGTTTTGTAGAACAAAGGTATGAACAAGTAGCTAGGGAAAATATTCGATCACAACTACAGAAACTACGTAATAGCTAACTGGAAACAATACCTCCACAAGTTCATTATATTTTAGAGCGAATGAAAATAAGGCCCTTTTCAAAAAGAGACCTACTGAATACCTCAACAACGTAACCAATAAGAACGTCTTAGTCATTATAAGTGCCTATACAGATGGATGAAAGAGCTAGACGCTAGACACTAAAACAATACATGTGTAAACTTAAATATTTATCACTCTTTCAGATGTATCCACTCAAACCCCACTGTATGCCATCATACCATGATGACGTCGTGTTGGAAGGAAGGGAAGCTGACCGCAAGGTCAAACTAAGAAATTGTATATTGGATCAAGATAAAGTTGTCGCGTGGTGGCATCATGCCAAGACAACCGAAAAGTATTCATTAATTACAAATAATTGCGCCACCATGGTTATCAAAGCTTTGGAAGCTGGAAGGACGAACGAATTTGAAAAACTTCCATTAAACTTCTGGGACATCATAATGTGGACTCCATATCGTGCATTTGAATATTGTCAAAAACTATCGAATTTACGGTTAGAGGTCACGCAGTAATTAGAATGACAGGGAAATGACTGTAAAATGTATACTTTGTATTACTTTAAGTTTTTTGTGTTAAGTTTGTATAATTACTTTGTTGTACATATAAAATTTGTTTTAGCATTCACCCGTACACTATGGTGCAAATATTTAAATAAATAAGTATGTGGTAGAATGTCAGCCAGGTTAAATTGATTTTGTCTATTAACCGAATAGTAGCTTGCTTGTATGATAGGTTAGATATTGATCATTAAAAAAAAAAAAAAAAAAAAAAAGAATCATTCACTCAATCATCAAAATTCACCACTTTAGGGACGAAAGATACCAGAGGGACAGTCAAACTCAGAGATTGAAAATAAACTGACAACGCCATGCAAAAAATAAAAAGACAAACAGACAAATAATAATACACAAACACAACATAGAAAACTAAAGACTAAGCAAGACGAACCCCACCAAAAACTGGGGTGATCTCAGGTGCTCCGGAAGGGTAAGCAGATCCTGCTCTACATATGGCACCCGTCAATGACTGAACAATGAATTTAAAAACAGCTACGAAGAATGAAAACTTTGTCAAAAATGGGGGATGCATTCATGAAACGTAATTGTGGTATAATAGAAATATACAGTTAAATAAAAAAAAAAAATCACACTCAAATGACTGGGTTACGCGGAATGTTCGTTAAACCATGGAATATACTCATTAGTGAAGTTTTAAATATGTGGACAAGAGTACACACAATGAAATTTCTCGCCTCTTTTTACTAACCATTGATTTTATGTTGAGTTGATAGTCCTATATAGAAAGCTTTACTACAAATTTCACATAACCTCCATATAGTCCAAAGTTGTATAAGCCAAACTAGAAGTACATGTACAACTACAATAATTTCATACACCAAATTTGCTAGTCGACAAATAGCATATAGTATCGGTATCCAAGAAACTAGCTTAACCAGTAAAGCTTAACATCAAGCAATTAACTAATGAAATAAAGTCAAGATCAGATGAACCCTTAAAGTTTTACATGTACACCTTGCAATCATTAAATGCTGTAAAAAGTTGACCAATTGCATAACCAGGAAATTTTTTAGATTTTCCATTAACTATGCAAATAGGGTCATGGTCAAATGATTATTATTACCAGACAGACAATTATATCTTACAATTATTTTATATACCAAACATCCATTGCTTTAAGTAACAGAAAAATAGACAAACGAACATCGGTCAATGAACTCTAAAATCGAGGTCAAGGTCATATAAAACATGCCAAACTGACATGTTCATCGTAAATAATTCACGACTACATGAAATGATGTTAAGGTCTAGTGAAAAATTTCAGACAGGCATGAATATTAAGGTACGCATATACCTAATAGTTATAAAAAGAGATATTAAGATTTGAAAGTAGTCAATGAACCATGAAAATGAGGCCCAGGACAATAGACCTGTGACAGACGAAAACTTAAAATTTATACTAGTAATCAAAAAGGGGAATATGTCAAACAGATAACAACCCACCCAAAGAGCAGACAACCGAATGCCATCAATGGGTTTTCAACGCAGTGAAAAATCCCGAACCCGGAGGTGGTCCTCAGCTGACCCCTAATTAAACTTTTGTTCTAGTTCAATGAAAATGGACATCACATTATTCATAGGACACAAATGATGCCCCTTAAGTTCTTGTCGATATCATATAGTTATAAACAGACATACTGACTGAGGAACAATTAAAGACCACTACCAAAATTTGTGCTTGTTCTGAGGTTTGTGGAAATAAGCCTTGTATATAAGTTTCATAAAGTTTGGTAAAGGCAAACTCAAGTTAAAACAGGAACGAAAAATTCAGCAATTAATCCATTTGTAAATTGACATAACTCTGGGTTTGGGTGATGCAACCATAGTTCGAACCTGATCTGTGCTGTGGTAAAAATCATTGTGTACAAGTTTTCATAAAGGCAAACTTAGTTAAAGAACCGAAACGAAAAAAAACCCAGCAAATTGACAATTCTGGTCATATTAACTTTTTTGTACATCTTACTTTGCTGAACATTATTGCTGTTTATAGTTTATAGCAATCTATAATAATCTAATTTTGGATGTAACACGTCTTCTGATTAGGTGACATCTTTTTGTTTGCAGCCCATAGACATAATTTAGTCATGTGACCGTGACGTCATCAACGTTTTTCATGGTTTTTAATTTTTAAATGGAATTTAAAATTTTAATTCTAAGAAAGGACTAATATTTTTCAGTCTATTCGAAATAACACAAACAATGTGGTGCACACTGTTAAATAACCCGCTACATGCATTATTTAGTGTGCACCAAATTTTTTATGTTATTCTTTCAAACAGAAAATTTTTTCGTCATTCCTTAAATAATATGCAAGATAATATAAAAAAATGCAAAATTTTGTTAAAACTACCACTTCAGTGGTAGCAACCCAGTAATGGGTTGTATGATTTGTCTGAAAATTTCAGGGCGGATATATCTTGACCAATTGAACAATTTTACACTTGTCAGATTTGCTGTAAAAGCTTTAGTTTTTGAGATATAAGTCAAAAACTGTATTTGACCACTATGTTCTATTTTAAGCCATGGCAGCCATGTTTGTCTATGGATCAAAATTTTGGATACAATTTATAAACAAGATGTGTCAAAGCGACACGAATGGCCCCGTCTCCAAAAGTTTAAAAATCTGCAATTTCAATAACACATTTGGACAAAAACAGGATATTGAAAATTCAGCTCAAAATCTGGAGGCGTATAGAAAAATGTCCGTATAACTATCATTTTCAACAATTTTCAAAGTTGTAAACCCTAAATTTTAGAAAAAAAAATAGCGCAGTGGAAGAAAAACTTAAACTTGATCTGCAGCTCATCATGGTTAGCTCACACACCAAAAAATCAGCCCAATATCTGAAAGCATTTACAACTGATTTTCAAAAATTTATCAAAGTCCAAAGCCCATAATCTCAACAAAAATTAGCCAATCAGAACAAAACTTTAGCTTGATCTGTATCTCATCTTGGTTAACTCACATGCCAAAAATCATCCCAATATCTGAAAGCGTTTAGAAAAAAGGCTGTATAACTGATTTTCAACAATTTATCAAGTCCAAAGCCCGTAATTTTGGCAAAAATCTGCAGAGCAGAACAAAACTTAAACTTGATCTGCAACTCATCATGGAGAACTTACATTCCATAGATCAGCCCAATATCTGAAGCGGTTTTGAAAAAAACTCTGTATAATAGTTTGTTGTGGAATGATGGAATTTTGGACAAGGGTAAAACTATATGTACCAGACCACTTAGTGCAGGCCCATAACTAGATACCCTAAGGAACATTTAGTAAAAGTTTGAAGATATTTGGCCTTGTGGTTTCTGAGAAGATCTTTTTGAAATAGTTTACAACGATGACGGACGCCAAGTGATGGCAAAAGCTCAAATCGGGCCCAAACCAGCGAGCTAAAAATGTAGTTCCCCCAAGTCTGGAAAGAGAAAAAATTCTCAATCAGAAACTAGTGGGTTACAAAGTATCCAATGTTGCTTTGCTTGTGATTACACAACTGCATTCGAAGTATCATTCTTTATAATAGGGAAAAGATGTTGTTTGCAAATTAACAGCATAATAACTGGGAAAGGTAATATCCAAAACTTTTGCTGCACAGAACATATCAAAAGGTCTTCGATACTGCATCTGTTTACAAATGTTAATTGCTGAACCATGGAAATGAGGTAGTTTACCTAGCAAACTCTAGAATCCAAGTATTGTAACCTGTAATTATTACATGGAAACGAATTAAGGTGGTACCCAACACTATCACTAAAATTAGTTTGGCTCGTTTAATTTTCATAAAATTTTGTCAAAGTATTTACTTTGATCCTTCATAATAATTTCAAAAATTTTGAACCAACTGTTTTGTCAGAAAAATTACACTGATTATATAGCAGTTTGACCGTTGAGAAGCTTTATATTCCTTTTACAACACAACGTCATTAAAAAGTTTAGCTAACTTTACAGAGTTATCTCCCTGTAGTGTTAGGTAGCACCTTAAACCAGCTGATTGTTGAACAGGTAAGGTCAGCATCTCATTTCCAATATTTACGCCTTCAAATGAGATAAACTTGAATTCACTGAAGAGTGAAAACTGAAATTTCCAAATGATTGACATGTGCTATCTTATTTCTGTTTGGTCAAATGCTTGTAAAACTTGGTGTATCCACAACATGTTTGCTCTGCCAATACACGAGGTTTGTACATGTTTTTTTCAGGAGTTAGTTGGTGGTCTTGTGATATTCTTTTGGTAATTCCAGTTATTCTCAGGAAGAGTTACAGGTCAGATGGATTCTTATCATACAGCCATGGGCACTTCAAATGATTGAAATAGGTTGAAAATCTAGAGATCAAGGTCAATGCAACAATGAACCAGGGCCAGACAAACATGTGTACACAAGAAATATATAAATAAGCATTCTGAGAGTCCAATGAACCAGGACCAGACAAACATGTGTACACAAGAAATATATAAATAAGCATTCTGAGAGTCCAATGAACCAGGGCCGGACAAAAATGTGTACACAAGAAATATATAAATAAGCATTCTGAGAGTCCAATGAACCAGGGCCAGACAAACATGTGTACACAAGAAATATATAAATAAGCATTCTGAGAGTCCAATGAACCAGGACCAGACAAACATGTGTACACAAGAAATATATAAATAAGCATTCGGAGAGTCCAATGAACCAGGGCCAGACAAACATGTGTACACAAGAAATATACAAATAAGCATTCTGAGAGTCCAATGAACCAGGGCCAGACAAAAATGTGTACACAAGAAATATATAAATAAGCATTCTGAGAGTCCAATGAACCAGGGCCAGACAAACATGTGTACACAAGAAATATATAAATAAGCATTCTGAGAGTCCAATGAACCAGGACCAGACAAACATGTGTACACAAGAAATATATAAATAAGCATTCTGAGAGTCCAATGAACCAGGGCCAGACAAAAATGTGTACACAAGAAATATATAAATAAGCATTCTGAGAGTCCAATGAACCAGGGCCAGACAAACATGTGTACACAAGAAATATATAAATAAGCATTCTGAGAGTCCAATGAACCAGGACCAGACAAACATGTGTACACAAGAAATATATAAATAAGCATTCGGAGAGTCCAATGAACCAGGGCCAGACAAACATGTGTACACAAGAAATATATAAATAAGCATTCTGAGAGTCCAATGAACCAGGGCCAGACAAAAATGTGTACACAAGAAATATATAAATAAGCATTCTGAGAGTCCAATGAACTGGGGCCAGACAAACATGTGTACACAAGAAATATATAAATAAGCATTCTGAGAGTCCAATGAACCAGGGCCAGACAAAAATGTGTACACAAGAAATATATAAACAAGCATTCTGAGAGTCCAATGAACCAGGGCCAGACAAAAATGTGTACACAAGAAATATATAAACAAGCATTCTGAGTCCCCTACCCGTTACAAATCAATATCTTCAAGCATGAAAAAAAATATTTGAAAACTGATTTGCAGTACTGTTGGATGGACAGAGTGCAAACCTAAAGCCACCTTCAACTTTATTGGTAAGGACTGCAAATAGCAGACCTATTTCTTGGACAAACAAAATTAAACAATTATCAATGAACCATAAAAATAAAGGTCACATAAATGAACACAACAATAAATAAATTTCTATTTTTTTATCTGTTGATATGAATGAAATGTACAAAATGATAGACAAGATCGAAAGAAAGACTAGATGAAAGGACATTCATACAAAAATGAGAATAAAATTTCATACTTCACATACATTTACAGCAAGTTGCCAGAACTCCTTTCAAAATAATTAATAGCACTATAATTAACTTGCATCTTCACATGAAGGAATAAATGTTGATATAGATACAGTTTAACAGCTCACTCACAAAGCTACGGTGTACCCATGTATATATTGTATTGACATACATTCAGTGGTCTTATGAGTGACTACAATACTGTACCCATAACTCAAAATTGAGCATTAGAGACAATGTTACAGTAAAACTGAGATCATTAATCTTTTGAGAGCTATTCCAGATTTTTTTTTTAAATGAGAATGGAATAGCAGGCACTAAAATGAACACATAGGTACATGAAAAGACTCTTAAAACCAGATTTTTTTTTGGATGAAAGCATTCTTCAAACCCCCAATTCCCACATTTTTTTTCTGGAATAGCCCATGAATAACATGCTTACTTTATACACACAACATGGCATTTTGAGCATTTACATTTTGTTATTGCACATTTATCGCTGTTCTAGACTAGGATTGCAATGATGTTAATAACCACAATACATTAGAATTAGAATTGGACAAAAAATGTGTAAAAAAAAAAAAAAATGTTTTAATTTTACATTGCTAGAACAGGTTGAAACACTGACTATTTCTTTCTCAAGGAAATAGAACTATTTGTAAAGCATTGGTTCAAATAAAAGAGAATTATACTTGTATCATTGCAACCCTATTGTCAATTTATTTTTCTCAGTTGACAAATTTTCCCACATCATTTTTATATTAAACAACTCTGTGCATCTTAGTGAATTAATTTCTAATACATCACATGGTATTAAAAATAATATAAATTAAACTTTTACAATATGTTGCCTCTTTTTAGACGAGAAATAATATATTAACAGTTTCAAAATCATAAATTCTTCCATATTAAAAATATTAGTACAATTGAGCACTTTACAAATAGACATAACATGGAAACAGTGATAGCACTTTGTATTCTATTATAATTTCACTGCAGTATTATGCTTCTCTGTTCTTATTAAAACGTTTCTCAGCATTTAACCTCACTAAGACATCATCGTCCTAATCATTTAATTGATATCACAGTCTACTTTTCCAATGTCCTGAGATCAGAAAGAGAAACCTTGTTGTGGAATGGTTGCTGCTGCATTGAATTGATAGGCATTACCATCTGTAGATGTGGGAGCTAAACTCTCATCCTCTTCCTGAAAAACATCAACATATTACATTAACATCAGTGTGACAGAATAATATAAAAGACCAGGTATTATTTTCAAACTTGACAATTTAATATTAAATATGCTGCTTGAAACAAAAATATTTTTGCAATCTTTGTAAGTGAAATTAAAATAACAAATTATAAAAAAGTTTATTTTTATACCGCAAGTTATCTGTACATGCAAAATGCATTGAACCTATAAACTTTTTATCATATTCATAACCTGAAAAAAATCAGTGAAAAAAACTAGTCTTATTTGCCACATTAATGTGTATCAGTTTATTATTACATCTTCAGCTTTATAATTCATGTTGTTATTCCCTCATAATATTTTCTTTGGAACAAAAAATATCCATGCATTAAAAAACAGACTGAATTACTAACCTCTCCACCAAACCATTTCTCTATCAATTCTAAAGCTGCCTTATATACATGTTCATTCTCATGGTTCTGTAAATCTTCAATCTTATCTAAACCACCACTCTCTTCAACCATTACACATACAATCTCTTGCTGGCCGATCTTTTCTGCTGCCTATTCAATAATTGTAAACATTCATAAGCTTATTTTCATAAGAAAAATTTCAACCCCACATTTACCACAATATATAAAATTTTAAGGGCGGGCAATCCAAAATATACAATAAAAGGCCATAAACAGTTATCAAATTTGTATGGATTGGACACTTTTTTCTTCGGTTCATACATGTCATATTTCTTTTGGACCTAAGGTCAATATCTGTAATCATAATGTAAAACAAGAAAAAAACAAATTAAAGAATGAAAATGTTCATATAACACACAAATGTCCACATTTGACAATTCTGTAATTTTCCAAATCATTGATAAATTTAAAATATTTTATATAGTACATACCGTTATAATATTATTAACAGCATCTAGAATGACTAGTGAGACTTTAGCCTCCTTGACAGTCAGTAAATCACATAGGGGTTTGATAGCTCCTAACTGTACTAGATAGGCTATCTGTTCAACGGTTCCTCCTGATGTCAGGTTTGTAATGGCCCAGGCTGCTTCCTTCTGACTTTTATAATCACCCTGAAAAAAATTGACATATACTGTTTTAAAAATACATAGTGAATGACACTCCCAAGTTGTTCCTTAATAATGACTAACAGACTTTACTCAGTTTTCACTTTAAGTAACTACATTACACGATACCAAAATACATTTATAGTGACTACTGTGATTTCATTACTTTTCCTTAGATACAATTTGTAATACATATATATGGACCATAATTTGCTATTGGGCTCCGTTTCCTATAACTATAGAAAAGTGATAAAATGTGAATTACTGTAAGAAAAGTTGTTATTACATCTAAAGATGCCATTATTTTTATCAACATACAAGTGTATGCTACTCTTCCCTAGAAAAAAAATTGAAATATACGAATTTCAAAGATCTACAACTGTGTATTTTTGTGTCGTTTCTCGCGTTACTTTTTGCTTCCGAAGAGCATAACGCTGACTGATTTATAGATAATCGTCATCAGTAAATTCGTAACTTTTGCTTTCAAATAACATAGAACATCGACCAATAAGAATAGTGAGAAGAAAATGCTGAGAACTATAAGTATTTATGTAGCAATGTAGCAGATGTAAGAACAGTGGCGTGATTTTTGTGTCCGATTTCGTAACGCAAATTTTAGATGATGTAATCTGCTTTGTTGTAATAGAATTCTTAAAAACAATATGCAAATATGAACTCTCGCAAGATGTTTAAACAGGTAAATCAGAGATGATTTACATTCTTGTTTTGATCTTCGTAATAGTTAAGTAAGAAAATGACGTTATCGTTATGCGTTACATTTCACACGAAACAGAAGTCCAATTATTTATTAAAATTGTTTTTGTCCTTAAGTTCTAATCATTTCCGGTCATACGTGAAACATGTGACTAACATGTCATCACGCCCTTACTGCCGGACATACGATATACTAGTTCTAAACATTGTTTTTGTTTCCAACGGATGTTAGCAAACATAATCTGTAGACTTGTTTCGACTTGTTTAAAAAAGCAAAATACAATTTTCAAAGAGATTGCGCCGGGGGTCTATTATTTTTCCTATGTGCATAATGTTACATACGATCTTGTGTGAAAATAAATGCCCAATGACTTGACAAAATCGATTTCAGATTTGACCGACGTTTAAACACACTACGTTTCCCAATAACGGTGTAAAGGGTCCTTGGAAAATTCAATCGAAATTACGTCTCTTATCATGTTGCCGATGTTCCTTGGATTGATTTTGCTTCAGCAGTAAATATTACTGGATATTTTAGGTGAATAAAGATAATTAAATATAAAATGCATGTTAATACACCGTTACACTTGGAATGTACAAAGTTGGTAACTTTGTCACAATTTTTAATTATTTTTTTTTATTCATGTTCTGCAAACACTTTTCAGAAACGCAATAAACTTGTCAAAGGAAAAGTAAACTTTTACCAGGCATGACTTGAAAGGAAGTACTTTATTGAATTTAGCCCACTAAAGTAGGTTAAAATGTGGAAACCATGTAGATGGTGTACAGGTCACAAATATCACATGGTGCCTGTTTTAAAGATTTTAATTCCAAGTTAAAAGTTTTTTTCTTTACTGGATTTAAAGAATTTTACATTGCCAATGATTTGGAATAAATTTTATAAAACTGGAATTTCAAAACCAAATATAAATATATTTTTTTGGCCAAAACATCAAGATACAACGATTATGGTATCCTGTATCAATGAAGAAAATATGGAAAATTCTGAATAAATTGTACTAATTGTTTTCAAAACAAGCACATATTTAGGAGTTTTATAATACTGTTACATTTAAGATGGATTTTAAGAAAAAGTATACTGTTCAGATTATTTTAAGCAGATTTGCAATAAAAGAAAACTAAAAAAATGCTTTCGGTTTCTTATGGTTTCCCGTCACGTTTAAAAAAAACTTTAATATAACATTGAAAATAGATTTTAAATATTAACATGAAGCAAGTAACACTAGTAATGGTGTTTATTTATGCCTTTTGAATTATATAGTGCAAAATAAAGAAAATAAAGATTGGTTTCCTGTCACGTAAACGGTGAATCAAAATGTATTAATTTTTTCTCGAAAAACTCAATTGTTCCATTCATACTATTCTAACACCAACACAACCCACAAAATAAAACTTAAAATTTTAGAACTTATAAAAAAGGATACAAAAAGAAACCAAAGGCCGAATACCCAATTATGGTCCATATATATATCAACATTTTCATTCCTCAAGGCATCTTTATACCATACAGATTATCCAGCTATAGGACTTCATGCAATATGGAGATGTATTAAAAAAAAGCTGATTAGCTGTTGCATGTAAAGAGAAAACTAATATCTATGTTAAAACGGTCGGTTTTCTGACAGTATATTAATGCATTTCAACAAACAAACCTTAATGAGTATTTCCAGTATAGGTTGTAACAACTGTTTATCTACAACTTGTTGTATTTGAGCTGTATTTCCAGCAGTTATATTTGATATCGTCCATGCAGCCTCTTTTTGAATATTGATTTTTGGATGTTTGAGCAATTCGTGGAAGGGGTCGAGACAGTTGTGATCCAGAACAAGTTGTGTTTGGTGATCATCACCAGTAACAATGTTTCCTATAGCACGTAATGCTGGAGTTATCACAGGCACTTCATTACTGGCCAGTAATTCAACAAGTCTCGGTACCACACCTAAAAACATAATATATACTTTAATATAGATCTGCTAAATTTAACTGTTCTTTGTCTGCTCTGAAAAAGTTGAAATCTATACATGCTTTTAAAATCAGGGACTATAAAATTTATGCCAGGATTCATAAATGAATGGGTAGTTTTGGTTGGTTGGTCTGGGGAAAAGAAATCAGGTCAGTCATAATATGTATTTAATGGTCATAACTATATCATGTATATGTCACCTTTATTTCATTGAACTTGTATCGGATTTGGTCAATTTGTCTGACATGTTCCTAAATTGATCATAGTTTAGAGGAAAAGTGCTGGTTGCAATTATTTTGGCGAGAATTAAGATTACAATGTTGGTAGTAGCCATTTCAAAATATTTTAAAATCAAATCTTACAGAATGACATAAAAATGCTTTTAGGAAAATACATTGTAGTATGCCATATATTTTGACAAACCTAGCTATGCTGCTGTACTTACCACTATCTACAACTTCCTGTATTTTATCATTAGTACCATCAGTGAGATATGACAAAGCCCAGCATGTGTCTGTTAACACTTCTCTATCTGTGTGATGAAGAAGTCTGGCTAATGTTGGTAAAAACTGACGAACTATCTTAAACTTTGGTGGGGGATTCTTGTTTCTACAAAGGTTGGACAAAGTCCATGTGACATTCCTCAAAAATGCAGGCTGAAAATGAGAAAGTGGAGTTTTGATTAAAAGAATCATTGTTCAAAAGTAAGTTACTTGCATTTGTAAGAATGTAGTCTGTTCAATAATAAGTTTGATAAATAATCAGAAGTGTATAACAATTAGATTTCAGAGACCAATTTGTCCTTTGTAAGGTCCAGAGAACAAGATATTCATTATGGTCTCATTGGCAGTTAAAAATTTACTGAAAGTGTTTCTTAATTTGTTTTGTTACCAAATTAGAGGGAGGTATCACAACATGTTAAACCCTGTCACACACTATTTGCCTGTCCAAATTCAGGAGTCTTGGTCTTTAAAAAAAAAAAATATCTTGCTAAAAAATTATGCCACTTTCCTCATTTGAATTGTTTCACATTTTTCATGTTGGTGCATTTTATTGCTGAAATTTTTTTTTTTTAATTTGATGCTCAACTTGTGGAACCAAAGTTTTTATCTGTGACCAAATGACTTACTGGTGTATCTGTTTTTATTAATCTTAACAGTGGTTCAACAATTCCCATCTCAGTAACATAATCTCTCAGCTCTGGTCCATCACCTAAAATCAAATAATTTAGATATTACACATCAGTTATTGATTTATAGTCAAGAGGATTACATAAATCGCAACCTTAAATTTGAACACTATATGTGCAACAATTTTGTTAAGTTAGAGTTTAAATTGTTTCAGTAGTTTCAATTCATCTTTGAAACGTTTCACACAATTCAATGCAGATACCAGTATCTCATAGTCCTGAAGGATTAAATGAGCTTAAAACTGCTAAGCAAGATGCATGTAAAAAAAGTTTGCTTGCCTCTGCTTTGTCCTTAATACATGTAATATGGTCAATAACACAAACAGCTATTCAAATTTCAAGTAGAAATATGGAAAAAGAAGAGAATTGAGACAATATTAGAGGAATTTTTTTCTTACAACTTTCATGTGAACTTAAAACACATATCATGCTTACCTGCAATATTACCAAGAGCCCAGACAGCTTGTTCACACACATTATGATGAGAAGATTCTAAAAGTTTTATAAATGGAGGGACAGCTCCAGCCTTGACCACAACTTTTGTTTGATCACTGGTTCCTGAGGCAATGTTGGTTAAAGCCCAAGCAGCCTCAAACTGCAAATCTGGTCTGAAATTTTATAAAGTTCAATTATTAGGCCAACTAAAATTAATTAGTAGATTTTCATCCAAATTTTTGAAAAAAATGGGGCGGGTGGGAGGATTTTATTTTTTAAATTTTATTTCATATGAAACCTTCTGGTCACGTGTTATTCATATATGCAAATGTAATAATAAGCTTATATCATGTAAATACATCCATAAGGTGTCTTGTATAAGACAATAACAATCAAAACCAAGGAGTAACCAAAGACTCATAAAACCAAAAGACATTTACATCAACAGTTACAAATAATAAGTAGGAAACAACACGAACTCCACTAAAAACCAGGAGTGAAATATGGTGCTCCGGAAGGGTAAGCATTTCCTGTACCGTATACGGCATCCGTCATGTTATTTCTTTGTTCAGTTCGGTAATGATGGAAGGTTATTATGACTGAGGAAGAATATCACTGAGATATGATTTCTGACACACTTTTGTCATAATGGCCAATCAGCTCATGATGGCGACCATAAAATTTCTTGAGTGATGACTTAATTTGATTGATTCATAGCCCTGTCTTAGCAACTTATGAGAAAGCAGTATTCCTCGTTCAACAAAATCAATGTACTTTGCGCTTTTTCAAATTCGTAAATATATATCGCAATCACTGTTATTCATGTTATTTTTGTCCTAATAAAATGAAGCAAATGCAACACGAGTACGATAAGTACAGAATGAAATGAAAACTCAAACAGTGTTGAAATAATAGGGTTGGTCCTTAGTATGCAAGATGCAAATATAATTACAATGTAAAACATTAAGTTGTTTAATGACTCTATCGTGGGTATTGTGACAGAGGATGTTTGCTGTTTTTCTACAAAAAACGAAAGGCATGGCTAAATCTAAATCTAAGAGATTGCTATAAATTAATAAATTAAAAATGCGTATGTTTGTCGATTTTCTGAACTCAATATACGGTCACCAATCTAAAAAGTTCATGCTTGTGTCAATTTCTTTATTCCAGTCAAATGTGTTCCACGATTCTTACGCTTTTGGGTTTCATTCACAGTCCAAATTTCTTGACACAAAGTCATTGTATATTAAATAAAATAAATCCAAGGTATTTTATTCACAAACATTTGCGTCATTTGTGACATACGGCGATTTGCGTTCTTGGACACAGCGTATTACTCGTAACCCGAATATTTCATGCCCTTCTCGTAATCAATCTCTATTCTCGGTAAATGATGTTGTCATCATAGATCAGAATATATCGACTTAATGATTTCAGTAAGAAAAGTCACTGAGAAATACGTATTTTGAAACAGGAAGTTTTACATGAAGCGAAATTATCGACGGTTACCGGTAACGGAAATGAACAAAATCCGGAAATCATAATTTTTTCAAAAATAAAAAAAATCGGGGCGGGAAGATTTCAGAGGGGCGGGCGGGGATGAAAATCTATCAATTAATTTTAATTGGCCTTAGCATATATATATAGAAAACAAACTTTTTCAGTCTATTTACAAGACAAAAAACATTTGCCTTTTACACTTTCAAAAACATTGTAAACAGATTTAGAACTTTGACAGGTCATCTGCAGATTAATTGTCTAAGTTTAGATCAACTCCTAATACTAACCCACCCTTAGGGAAGAACAAGAGAAAAATTAGGTGTATTACTTGCTTGTCCTACTTCATTTTTGTCTAAACTGCATGTTTTGTTGTGATACAAAGTTTAAAACATCCATTTCATGACATCAGGATTGAAATTACAGGATTTATTTCACATAATTTGTTGGGTTTTTCATTCATTGCAACCAAAATACAGAACAAAAAAAAATAACCTGTCATTGTGAGCAAGATATTCCACCATTCTAGGTATAACACCAGCATGTATAATATCATCAATAGGAGGGTTTCTTTCCTTTGACAGTAGTTTTCTGGCTCCCTGTGTACACTGCAGTTGAGTAGCAGCATCTGTACTGTTAATGCCAGCTATAATCTCAACTAACGTCAATCCTGAGGCATTGGTCTGAAAAAATAAAAAAACATGAAAGTTATACTATTACTACATGTACATCAAATGTTTAGATGGGTTTAATAAAACTTGTTGCAGAACATTAATATTTTTTTGGGGAAACTAATCAAATAGAAATTTTTTGCTTTGTTTATTTTGTAATTTATAGGAAAAAGTGAGGATAAGCAGATTTTCTTCCAAGGACCACTATGGAAACTGAAATCTTTGCGAAGAGTAATAACTTGTTTATCAATGAAACGTCTTTTAAAAGTTGCATGTTTACCTATCAAAAACCCGCCGTAAGGCATATAAATAAGTCAACTATGATTCAAAATAAAGCAAAGCAAGAAGTAATATGATAACTGGGACAAGTTCATCATGTTCATATAAAAACAATTACTTTATTTGTGGCATCTCCTAAAGGACTGGTAGGTTCTTCATCTATAGCCACATTTCTCCTTTTCAAGAGCTGGTCATCTTTCTTAGATTTTCTTAGTTCTACAGAAACTTCATTTCTACGTCTTCTCATCTCCTGAAATATACATTCTTATTCATTATCAATCATTTTTTTTAATTTACCTATAATACCTGAATAACAACCATGAAACTCAATAACAACAGTTTAAATACCTCTTTTGCACTCACTAACATGTTAACCCCACCACATTCTTAATTTGTCTGTCCTAAGTTAGAAGGCTTAAGAGAAGTGGTTGTTGTTTTTTCATTAATTTTTTTTTCTCGATTGAATTTTTTCATATATTTTATGTCAGTGCCTTGCAGTCTAAGATACAATATGGGGTTTTCTCATTGTTGAAGGTCGTACAGTTGCCTTCAATTGCTGGCATCAACTTCATTTGAACTTTGGAGGATACAATGGAGCCATCTCATTGGAAATCAAACCATGTCTTCTTATTTTCTTGTATTCATTCTAAGGCCAAAAGTATGTACATGGCTTATACAATATAAACCATGATCATGATGATAATGGACAAACACTGGCTAGATACTTGAAAAAAATTAGTAATCGGACTATCTATATTTTGTAACTGCATGTTTTCCTGTATGAAAAATCTTTTAACTGCTTCTTAATTATGGTTAACATGGTTAAAGAAAATAAAAATGAAAACTTTATAATTTTTATTAGTCTTGAAACAATTTTCACAATTACCAAGAAACCCAGAAACCCTCAGAGCTGAATATTTGAAAGTATAAAAAACAAACGGTTGAATAAAAAAAAAAAAAAATCAATCTAAGGGAGTTGAATCTTCAGAATCTTATAATTTACAAATTTACATCAAATCTTTTTATTTTAGATTTTGACTAAATTTTTTTGATATATAATTGCTACACAAAATATTTAATAATCTGGGGTTAAGTCATAAAACTTTGCTCAGGTGGCAGGTACCAGTTTTGGTGTACCAGAACAAGTGTCCCACGCAGAAATTTTGTTATAGTTAAGTATTGAGGTATATAACTGCATCATGTGGACTGAAAAAATAAATGAATGTAAATTCTAGGCTATTGTACTACACAAGTAAGTAGTTGCATACACAGAGTGGGGATTTCCTTCACATAGAGGTCCAATCAGATGTCAAAATTGTGGTCTCCTCACTTGACGGCATCCAATCAAAGTGGGGAAAATATTCATTTTTTTGTAAACAAAAATATCTTGAGATTTTGATGGTAAGGATAGGTTCGGACAAGGCTCTAATTCACTAAATATCCTTTATCTTTTGAATTTTGCCTAAAATTCTTGTCGGCTTTTAGCAGGATTCTGCAGGTGAGCATTAGATTGGTATCAGAGCATCACATTTTTTGCCTTATTTGCAATGCATTTATAAATTTTAAAATCTCCATGCTGGACAAACACCCACATTTAAAGGTTTTCTATATATTTACATAAGCACGCACACATCTTAGTTCCTTGAAACCATACATTTTATTTGTATATAAGCTTGAATGAATTTTCAAGAAAATAAAATCATAAATCCATGAAATTCTAAAGATATATTGTAAAATAACTGGTTTCTGCCACCTCAGTGCTTGGAGCACAAAAACCATGTCGAAACATAAAATCCAACATTTTGATTGGTTGATTTTCGAGTAAGAGTACAAATAAACAGCTGCGCCATGAGCGCATGATACGCCCGACGTCTTGTGTGGAAGTTTTATGCAATAATCATAAATAGTTTCTGAGAAAGTTTTAAGCAATAACCATATATTGTTTTTGAGATACGGCGGGACATGTGAAACCCCCAACCCTGTTTATTTTTTACAAAAAAACTAAATATCACTAGAATAAAATTTTGAATCAAAATCAAAAAGTATACAGATCTTTAGATTAATATAACAAAGAAGTGTGTAAAGTTTTAAGCAATAATCATAAATTATTTTTGAGATATGGAGCCACATGTAAAATAAACCTCCCCTGTTTAACAAAATACTCAATAACTCCAAAATAATGTTTTAAATCATCACCAAAAAGTATACAGATCTTTAGATTAATATAACAAAGAAGTGTGTAAAGTTTTAAGCAATAATCATAAATTGTTTTTGAGATACGGCACAACATGTACAAAAAACCTCCCCCTTTTTTACAAAATACACAATAACTCAAAAATGAAATTTTGAATCATCACCAAAAAGTATACAGATCTTTAGATTAATATAACAGACATGTGTAAAGTTTTAAGCAATAATCAGAAATCGTTTTTGAGATATGGTGCGACATGTAAAAAAAACCTCCCCCTTTTATACAAAATACTCAATAACTCAAAAATAAAATTTTGAATCATCACCAAAAAGTATACAGATATTAAGATTAATATAACTAAGAAGTGTTTAAAGTTTTAAGCCATAATCAAGAATCGTTTTTGAGATACGGTGCGACATGTGAAAAAAACACACCCCTGTTTTAGTTACAAAGTGCTGTAACTCAAAAAGTTTTAATCTTATTTTCACCCAAAAAGTATACAGATCATTTGACCATCATAAGAAACAACTATGTTAAGTTTCATGAAATTTGGATAAGTCGTTCTCAAGTTACGGTGCGACATGTTTACGCCGGACGGACAGACACCGGACATTTGTATACCATAATACGTCCCGTCAAAATTTTGACGGGCGTATAAAAACCAACTTGAAAGTTTTATGACTGCAAGGCCAGATCTAATAAATTTTGGGGTCTAATCATTTCCTTTCATTCCAAAACTAAAACAAATATAACTTATTAGTATGTGTATAATGAATATTTATTATAACTCAGTTCTTCACTTACATCGACATCTCTTCCTTTGTTTTTGTAGGTTTTAATACGAGCATTTTCATTGGAAGGCATCTTTTACAGCTTTCTCTTAAATCTGAAATCAACAGAACTTTTATAATTTGTAATTATAATATATATCTAGATTCAGATGTACAATAACAGTGTCATTCAATATATCTATTAATATATAAACTAAATTTTACAATCCTAAAGATTTTCATGAGTCATTTTCATTTTCTGATTGGTGAAACATGAAAGTAAGTTTTTATGTTTTTAATTTGATTAGATTGCCGTTGCTGTTGAATCTTGCATGTATCACTGTATTTGTCAAAGTCGAAACATGATACATTAAAAATACACATTAGTGTGTGTTTCTTGTCTTTCCATTGTAATCATTGATTTAATTGTATTCAAATAATTGTAATCATTGTACCAAATTAAACTTGTGATTATTCTGCCTGTAATGGACGTCTTTAATTGACAATAAAATATATTTGATTTGCATACATGTCTTTGATCAAAATGTTATCAAAAAGTAATCAGGAATGCTATTTTGAAAAGTAACTGATTAACATTAAAAAAAGAATGGCTAATCACAATGATTTCATGAAATAATGAAATCAATTACAGCTGATTAATGTGAACATTTCCCTAAAGCCTGCATGCAAGTCATACAAAAATGGGATTCCAACCATATGTCCACAAATTTTTTTTAACAAAAAAGGGGGGGGGGGTAAATAAATTAGCTTGATTAATACTG
This sequence comes from Mytilus edulis, assembly GCA_019925275.1. Classification (NCBI taxonomy): domain Eukaryota; kingdom Metazoa; phylum Mollusca; class Bivalvia; order Mytilida; family Mytilidae; genus Mytilus; species Mytilus edulis. Next base: position 83,233,404 of record CM034357.1, on the reverse strand, counting down.
GTTTACTGTAATATGCATTTAAAACTATCAATTTTTAAAACAAAGATGAAGAAATAACAGATATTGAATTAAAAAACTGCACTGTAGAAATTATATTATTGGCTGTATCATCAAAAAAATGCTAATCACACTCACAGTCACAGCATCCAAAAAGACAAAAGCAGTGATGAATGTCATTAAAATCAAAATATTAAGATGCAATGATTAATTGTATTGTAATAATAAAAGGCAAACAAAATTAAAAAGGATAAAGTATTAAATTCTAACAGACAGAACTTTACAAAATTAAAATTTAATTTTGATAAAGCTCATCAAGATTACGTTCTTTGTAATATTCTTTATTTTAAAAATGAATTCAAAAAAAGTAATGCTATCATTAAAATAGCCCAAAGTAAAAACTACATCTTTATTAAATTAGACAAAGATAAATGTGGTCTTACACATGATATTTTTTTAGGCTGTGTATATATAAATCCAAGGGCAAAGTCAGTATGTCCAGAAAACGATAAAATTTTTGATTCATTATCTAGTTTAGTGAATAAATACTCAGAATTGGGTAAAGTTATAATCATGGGAGACTGTAATAGTAGAACTGCTAATTTAATAGATTATATAGAACTTGATGAGACAGACTACCACCAGAATTCTGAGGGCAAGTCCAATTTACCTACAAATTATACATCAGATCTAATTTTACCCAAAAGAAACAACCTTGATCCTGAGATAAATGAACAGGGAAGAATGCTAATAGATTTTTGTATAGAATCAAAGATGAGAATACTTAATGGTCGAATTGACGGTGACTCGCTGGGGTTCCATACCTACTACTGTCCAAGAGGAAGTAGTAGTATTGATTATTTTTTAGTTTCTGAAGATATTTTTCATGAATTTGTTTATTTACATGTCTTTCCACCAAATGAGCTTTCAGACCATAGTTTATTATGGACTGGTCTAAAAAACAACAGTAATTATATATACTCACAAATTAACAACAACATTAATACTAAGGATTGTGATCTTCTTCCAGGTAAATACAATTTGGAATCAGGCTCAAGAGAAAAATTTGTAGAAGCCGTACAAGATTCAAAACTTTTAATTGATCAATTTTTACTAGAAGTCAATAATCCTGAAATGGATATAAATAATTTATCTGAAAATCTGAGCAATATAATTTTAGACTCAGCAAATAAAACATTTAATTTTAGACCATTCAAGGGGAAAAGAAAGAAAAAGAAAGGAAAACAGAAATGGTTTAATGGAAATTGTAAATTTTTTAAAAGGGAACTTAACAATCTTGGAAGTAGATTACAACAACATCCTAATAATCATGATTTAAAAACATCATACCACCAGTTAAGAAGGGAGTACAAAAAATTACTAAAAGATACAAAAAAGAAATTTATAACAGATATAATTGATAAATTAGATTCTCTTCATGAAGATAACCCTAAATTATTTTGGAAAACCATTAATAATCTGAAGAAAAATACAAATAGAGAAGAAAATCCTATACCTCTATCTGAAATGTCAAATTACTTAAAAAAGCTTTATGAAGAAAATAATACTGATTTAGATATCTCGAAGATAGAAATTGAAAATATTAATAATAAACATCTAGATTATGCATTCATTTGTAAAGAAGTCAGAGATGGCATTAAAAAACTTAAGAAGAATAAACAACCAGGAATAGACCTTATATATAATGAATTCCTTTTATATGGAAAAGACCTATTACTTTTACCTATTGTTAATTTATTTAACAGAATTTTATCAAGCGGAAAATTTCCAGATGCTTGGAATTTATCTTGTACTTCCTTCTTACACAAAAATGGTGACATAAACATATGCGATAATTATAGATGTATTAGCCTTACCAGCTGTCTTGGCAAGCTTTTCACCTCATTATTACAGAAAAGACTGCATAAATATATGGAAGAAAATAATCTTTATAATCCCTTTCAAGCAGGATTCAGACCAGATTATAGAACTGCAGATCATATTTTCACTATTAAAACTTTGATAAATAAATATTTACATAAATTAAAAAAGCCTATTTTTGCTTGTTTTGTAGATCTCTCTAAAGCTTTTGACTCTGTTTGGCACTCAGGATTATTTAAAAAACTATTAAATCTTAAAATTGGAGGAAATTTCTATAAGATAATTAAACATATGTACTCTAATTCAAAGTTTGTGGTAAAAAAAGAAAACTTTATTTCAGAAGCTCATAGAGCCAATAGGGGTGTTAGACAAGGTGATGGTCTTAGCCCTCTGTTATTTAATATATACACTAATGATCTGCCAAAAATATTTGATTTTTCAAAAACATTTCCTGTGTCACTCATTACAACACAATTTAATTGTTTACAATATGCAGATGATTTAATTCTACTGTCAGAGAGTGAAAAGGGTTTACAAGCTTGTCTGGACAGCCTGGGAATATATTGTAACAGATGGAAGTTGAAAGTCAATATTACTAAAACTAAAGTTATGATTTTTAGTAAGGGCAAGAAAAAATCTGCCATCAAATTTAAAATTAATGGTCAAAATATAGAAACAGTCGATAAATATAAATATCTTGGAATGCTGATTTCATTTAATGGCAATTTAAAGCATGCCGCAGAACATATGTATAATAAAGCTCTTAAAGCAGTATTTAGTCTTAAATCAAATATTCTAGATTATAATTACTCTGGTACCAAGCTTAAGCTAAAGTTATTTGATTCTCTAATTAGACCTATTACAACCTATGGATCAGAAGTTTGGATATCCGATTTTACTTTAAAAGATTTAAATAAAGATAATATACCATTTGAAAAAATACATAATAAATTTTGTAAATATCTACTTGGAGTACATAAAAAGGCATCAAATTTAGCCTCCAGGTGTGAATTAGGAAGATTACCAATTATTAATTTTATTACTAAATTGGCTTTTAAATATTTCATAAGACTGCAACAACTTCCATCTGATAGATTTCTTGCTGAAGTGTATAAAGTAGATAGAGGACTTTTCAAAGAGGGGTCAAAATCATGGTATTCATTTATTGATTATAGTTGCAAAAAATTTAAATTGGATGTAAAGAATTTGGAAAATGAAAATCTAGAATTGAAAATACACGATCAAACCATCCAACTAATTAAAGAACAGCTTCAAAATTATTCTAATTACAATTCTGACTCAAAGCTTAAATATTTTTCATTTTGTTACACAAATTTTTCTCTTCAAAAATATCTTGACTTTAATATTCCAAAAGCACTATGTAAAAATTTGACTAAGTTAAGAATTAGTGCACATTCTCTTTTAATAGAAAAAGGTCGTTATCATAGACCAAAAATTCCGCATAACTCAAGACTTTGTCAGACTTGTGATTTATTAGATGATGAAAAACACTTCATTTTATACTGTAAAAAGTTTTCAATTTTAAGACAAGATCTCTTCAAAAAATTAAATATAGACCCCTCGGATTTAAATAAAAGGGAAAAGGAATCTACTATTCTACATAACATTATGTATCCTTTAAATAAAATTGATACAAAAGCTATCTGTACTTTTATTGAAAAAGCTTTTGAACTATATTAATGTTTTACAACTTATATTGGCTCTGTCCAGATATTATTTCTAATGTATATGCATTTATTTTGTATTAATTGTTTTAATATCTGTTCATTGTGTGGAAGACATCAATTGTGCACTGTACATATATATTGATTATCCAATAAACATATTTGATTTGAATATAAATTATCCTTTAAAAATACTGAATTTCATTTTACCTGAATACTTATATCTTCGTTAATACTGTTTCAATAAAATTGAAATATTTCTTTACTGCAATATTGGTTTCTAGTACAATTTTGTCAATACTTGTTTTCTTCTCTATGCGTATATTGAAACTGCCTTTTAAAAATTCCGGGTAATATAAAATGTCATTTTGCCGTTTCGTTTTGATTGGATGATAGCAAATAAAGATAATTTTCATTGGTTGTAGCCACTAGCAACAAAACAAGCCGAAAGTATATTTTCAAGACTTTTCTCTATCCATATGGAAAGTCTAGAGTGTTTCGAAACAAGCACCTGTTTTACGGAAATATGTTTTTTCCAATGAAAAGCTGTTAAAAAGATATTTTTTAAAGAAACATCAGAAGTGCAGATTTTTTTTTTTATTATTTTAGCTTCATTAATAAACATTGTTTTAGTAAATATTGTCCGACTTCCGTTCATGCGCTGGTTACCTATTTCCGAAAACAATCATGTCGGCAGACGAAGACACCGAGCTTCGCGATCTTGTAGCTCAAACTTTAGAGACAAATGGAGTTTTAGGAAAAATCAGGGTATTTAAAACCACACGAAATATTGAAAGTTATTGGCGGATAAGCTTACATAATGTACATATATTCAGAACGCCATTCTATTTGAATTTTAAGACGTTGCTGATGACGCTTTTGCATCCATGATGCATGTACTGACAAGAAGTTGGCAAAGTTTCCACGGAATGTAGAAATATTTGTGACATGTTTACAAATATAATCAATGCATGAGCATCGAAAATATTTATTTTACGTAGTAATTGTCCAAAATCTTGGTTTATATTGTATTTTTCATAATTGGTTAAACAAAAATTTGTAAAAAAAATATATAAACTTTTTGTTCAAATTATCTCCCCTTGAATTCGAAGCAAATTCATGTACTATGCATAACACAGTGATTATCACATTTTAAGGGGATTACAATATATCCATTAGGATCTCCTGTAGTTGGTGATCGCAATACTGGTATACCAGTATTGTCCACAATACTGGTATAAAATTTTTGTACCAGTATTGTATTCCAGTATTGTACCAGTATTGTGCTTTTTTTTAAATAAACAGTATAGGTAATTAATAATTTATTAAAAGTGTCACATATATGCATAATGAAATTAGCATATGACATGACAATTTTATTAGGAACGATTGTGTTTAACTGATAATGCCATTGATGGTACACTGTGATTGTCATCAAATAAAGTTTCAAATCTTCTGATGTTTTTTTCTTAACCATTCTGACTCAGCATTTTAACAAACTCTTTACTTTCTTCTATGTCACAAAGTTTCTTCCATTTCTCTCTTTCCAAGACTCAATATTATATTTTAGTGAATTTTATATTGACACTAATTCTGTAATAGCTTCTGTATCAAAAAAAACTATTATCATCATTGGTATTGTCTATTTTTTCTTCTGATGTGATTTCTGCTATCCCTCCCCCTTCCTATATTGGCATTTAGGTATTCAGTCTCTGTGGACTTTCTCTAAAAGTATGTGACTTGACTTTAAATCAACACAGAAAGTCTTTAGTCTTTAGAAGTGTCAACTTGACACTATAATCTCTCTGTAATTTGAATCACACTGGTAAATTTACGTCACTTTTGTATAAAACTCATTGGTACATTTGTATTTATAATGTGGCACTGCAGAAAAAAATATGTAACTAAATAAATAATTAAATAATTAATTACCCAAAAAAATTAAATTAAAATTGAATAAATAATTAACCCTTATAAAACCTTAACTATCTATTTTGTGAACCTTCCAGTATCTTTAATAAAGACCCCTAACAAATGTTGAATATCTTCTATGTGATGTTTGTAATTATCATTTTCAAATTATAAATATATGATAACGGATTTGTAATATAATTGTGTGTGGGTAGGATCTCACTGTGTAAATAGTCTCAGCACTGCAACATATTTGGTGGAGGCATCACTGTATATAAGAAAGATCACAAGTTATACATACTAGCGTATGGTTCCTCTACAAAGGGGGTTAAACATACAGAGGTAAGGTAAGGTAAGGATTATAACCAGGTTCCCCTATACAGCAACTAATTTTATAATTGATATCTTTTGTTGTGAGAGATTAATAAGAAAATAAAGACAACTGAAAGAAATGCACAATATGACCTTAGTACACAAAAAAATGTATACATGTATTAAATATTATCTGTCAAAATATTTGATGGCCAGGCATACATGTAAATGCTGAATTTACAGTGTTTAATATAAGAGTGTAATAATTTGCTTGAATTTATTAAATATTTACTCAGATAATTAATAAGCGTTTCTTCTATTTTATCTATATCATGTATATTGAATTAAATAAAGTAAAGAAATATGATAAATTATTAGCAATTGTTTAAATAATAATGATGATATTAATTGAGTTTATTTCAATAATCCTTTGTTTATTTGTGGCATTATATTAATGACTTTTAACAGGTTGTTAATTGATTTCACAATTATCCTCTATAATCTTTTTGAGTTCATTTAATCTCCCTTTGATCTTCAATATAGTCTAGTCAACAATACAACTACAATACTGGTATATCAGTAATGTACCAGTATTGCTGGTTTTTTAATAAAAAGTTACAATACTGGTACAAAATTTTTATACCAGTATTGTGGACAATACTGGTATACCAGTATTGCGATCACCAACTACAGGAGATCCATCCATTATAAGACATAGTCTGCAAAAATATTGATAACAAAATATTCCCCAGGTATTTATATTTAATACACCTTATCGCTATTTGTCTGACATTACTGTAATACTGGACATCTCTCAGGTTCCTGGAAAATTTTGACATCATAGTACAAAATATCTGACACCACAATGGGAAAGTGATTGTTTTATGACATCATTAGTTCTAGCGATGCAGATTCTTGGGTCAGTCAGGAATAGCGATAAGGTGTCTTCTAACTTGTACAGGTCTACTGAGGGGAGTAGGAGGGGTCCTGATCCCGAAATCCAGGGCTTAAAAACACGAAATCCTGAAATCCTGGACTTCAAAACGCGAAATCCCGAGGCCCCGAAATTCGAATAAAGAATTCCCGGATCCCGAAAGTCCTGATAAAGGTCCTATCCCCCCTCTCTACCAGAAAGACAAATTATTTCTTATAAAACATCAAATGTTATTTAGATCAAAAAAATAAAAATTATGTATTTAAAATGGAAGTTTTTTTATTTTACTTGGACCAGCACATGTTACTTGAAGATACACCCCAATGAAAAATTATATATGAACAACAGTGCACAACATAAAAATACACTATATTAGCTTGTATAAATAGTTTTTTTTACAGTGCTTGTCTTAAACTAATATTGTCACATTCTTTGGATTTGGAAACCTACCTTGAAATACTGTAAACATCAAAAGTGATCAGTTATACAATTATAAAAGATCAACAGGAATGATATTTTGGCCATGAATTATTTTCTAGTCTATTACATTTGTATGTTGGAAAGAGTCCATTCACATTATTTAAGATCATGATGCACATAGATCCAGGTGATTGACAAAGGCTCTTAAGTCTCCAGTTTAATTTGGCCGCCAACAACACTATTCTTTTCTATGACATGTATGACTGAAATAGAAAATTTTAAAAAATACTTTATAACTTACTGATTTTTTCTCAACCTGATGAATTTACATTGTTACAGTTTAAAAGATTTTGAATGTGAATTGAAATAAATGCATGTATGATGCTATAGATGAGAAGCCTATTTATTAAACTTTTCCCCGAAAAATGGTTCTTAATTTCTTTAAATTTATCTTTCAGGCACAGCTGAGGGCCAGTGTGTTCCTAGCTTTAGAAGAACAAGAGTCTTCACAGGTATGATTTTTGTATGCCATAATTGACAAAAGTCCTTAAATAAATGAACTTGTCAAAAATAGGATCATTTACCATTAGTCTGATAAAAAGAGATACAAGATTTACAGACCTGTGGACCGATACATGTTGGTGTAAATATTACACTTTCTATTAGCTTAAATTACTCTTTTCTTTACCTTTGATATAACCCTTTTAATAAATTGCTAAGAATCAATCTACCTTTCCTCATTCATGTCATTGTTGTGCACTATAACTTGTGTGTATCAAGACTGCACAGAAAAAGTTTTTTAAGCAGTTATGAATATATCACATTTACATATTTAACTCTAATTTTATGTGATCTGAATTATGTCTCATATAAACAAAAAAAGACTTGGTTATGGTTTATGCAATAACAGAGGTTTATCTTAACTTATTTATCTAATTATTTATTGTAGAATAAGACTCCATTTGCAAACCATGACCTTAGGAAATTTCTTGGTACAAAGGAAGGTAAATAATGGATGACATAAATGAAACAATCTTCAGTGATATACCAGTGTCTGTCTATGAATTATGAGTAGTTCTAAATCATCTGAATTTAGAAAACAAATTGGATAATTTCAACTGACACCAGAGCTCCAGATAAGAATTCACAAATTTGGTTTTTAACCCACCATTTTCAAATATAATTGGGTGAAAAAGTTTTTTAATTGCATGATCAATTCCAATTCACCCCTCATGTTAATATCAAATTGGGTTTTTCACCACGAAGCTCCTTAATGTATTGGGTTTCTCATCAACACAATATTGAATATTTAGGCAATAGCAACCCCAGATTTTTTCCATCTTAAATATGTTTCTTTCTTTGTTTAGCTGTTTTATTTGGTTTAGGGTTAGGGTTATTTGCTAGCTGTTTTATTTGGTTTATTCACTGAGGAGCAATTGTAGGATTAATTTGTGTTCCGTTTCAAACCTTCTGCCAGTTTTGTATTTTCACATATAAACTAAAAAAACGGATAGGTGTATTCACAGGCACTCGTCTTATACCTTTATTTAATAAATTCTGCATGTGTGTGTATTCATTAATTAACAGTAAAATGAAAAAAAAATAGTATATAAACTCTAATTATACTTGAACGGTTTTGTTTTATTCCAATTTTCATAAATCTGGGTTTAGTTGTCTTTTATTAGAACTTTTGGTTTCTGATGCTTTATCATGTCATAATTGATTAGGCCTTTCACTTTTTCCATCTGATTTCGTTTTTGAGGAAACCCTGCCTGTTTTTATTAGCAATGTTCTCGTTAAGGTACGCACACACGCCTGTGTGTTCGATGGACACTTCCTAAAAACACTGGCTGAGTCTTGTTATCGTCATAACTTTTCCTCAGCTTTTCAAAAGAAGCAGAAAACATGCTTCTATTCAATATTTTTACCGGACATTCACTTTCGTTTTAATTCAATCTATGTTATGATAAATCCAGAGCAATGCGAAAAAAATATGACTACATGACACACGCTAATTGGATAAATGCTGAGAAGATCGAAATGTTTTCAAAAACACGTGTACCCTTTGAGCAACGGAAAACTCTAACAGGGACCCATTTCAGCTACTTGATGCAGGGATCTATTTTTAGAACGAAAGGAAATTTCCAATTATAAATATTATAAAAATAGTTTACTCGACGACTGTAAACAGATAAGGGTAAATAACGCAAATAGTAGCCAATAAAAGAGTTGAGAACTCATGGTTTTGGCATATTATTGGGTTTTCCTTTGAATTAATTGGGTTATTGAACCCTGCAATGGGCAATTGCATTGGGTTTTTATTATTTGTATTGCGTGATCACGCAAATACGCAGCTTATCTGGAGCTCTGTGACACTTTCAAAGATCTGCCTTCAAAACCCCAAAAAAAACAAATTGTGACATAGTTCTTGACTTAAAGACAGACACAAGAACAGACAAATTCTGACAAAGTTCTTGACCTAAAACAGATACAGGAAAATGTGACAGTTTGAAAGACCAAATGTTCATCAGTGACAAAAAATAAATTGAAAATAGCAATGGGGTTCAGTTCATAAGAAACACTTAACTCTATTATTATAGTTTAGTAGAAAACAAAAGTGCAGAGTCAAGGAACACATTAACATATTAATAAATAAAAAAGGATTGATACAAAGCAAATTACATGTATTGAACCGGTAGAATATTCTAATGCTGACAGCAGTAATTTTGAGTACATTCCTTACGGCTTGAACAATGCATAAGAATAAAATTAGAATCTTCAGAAATCAGATACATTTCTGTTATAATTGGCTTTCAAGGAATTGAAAGAAGATGCAGAAAAAGGCATAATACAAAGCTTTATCATTTAAATTTGACTGCCATGTTTGGGTTAGGAAGTTACATATGGGAGATAACTCTGGTTATTGGTGATTAGAAATATGCTATAAATTTTGTCTTGAATTGAAGGATTTGTTAAATAATAATTCATAGATTAGTATAAAAGGATAAAGTGTAATAATATTTATTTACTTTACAGGGAAAGCTGTAGCTGGTTTGATAAAAGAATTTCTAGAATTTTTCCAGTTAGAATATACACTAGCTGTGTTTGAACCTGAAGCTGGACTGGTAATTTTTTTGGAATTTTATGCAAATGAAGACTGTTAAGCAATCTTTATAGATACTTTTATCTTGATATGTTATGCCTTATTTAAACACAATTTTTAACGTAATTGTAAGTTAGATGTTCAGTATATTTTGAGATGATTGATTTATTCTTTACGTAGTACTTTCAATTCCACTCATGGAAATTATTTGAGTTATTTTCAGATCTATATTGGTTCCAGTTTTAGTGAAGAAACTACAAGAAGATAAACTTTTTTTTGTCATTTCTTCTATTAAATTTGAATTTAAAAGATATTGTAATGTAAATTTAAGAACCGACCGACATTGACAAGCATTAAGATTTCCAAAGAACTGCAGTAATGAAACTATATGCTATAGCAGTATAGCATTAACTTTACCATCCCTCTTAAAATAATGAATACTGAGATAAAGCTTGAAAATTATTACATGTACAAATCTTTGCCTCTGTCTCAAATTAATGTATTCTGTAATCCAAACTTTAAACCACTTCTTGTGTATGGTTATTACTTAACTCAGTATAATCCTAATGTATTTCAGAACATACCACATGAGTCGAGAGATACACTTGCCAAAGAATTAAATGTAGCAGATACTGGCCAGTCAGCTGGGCCCCTCATTGCAGAATTAGTCCAACAGAAAGGATCATCACCCAGATCTAGAACCCCTACACATGTAAGTGTATTATAGCTAGAGGTCTAGAGAAATAAATGGATGAGAATATTTCATTGTACTTTAATATGTTCAAAGAAGCTCTGTTGTGTAGAACCCTTAAGGCATCAATAATCAAATTGTCTGTTATGTTTGAAAATGGAATTTTGAAATTCTGAAGTTTTTTTTATTTCCAACCAAATCTCTCTTATTAAATTTTAACTTAATTGTCCTAATATAATAAACAACAAAAAAAACAAAAATTCTGTAACATTAGTCTTAATAAAAATTCATATCAACTCTTTAAGTCAAAAAGTTGCATTGATCACCTGCTACTGACTTTCTGGTCATTTCACAGGTGGTAGTTTTCAGATTTATAAACACAATAAAGAAATTATTAAGTTTCATATTTCAAATTCAACAATTAGAAGATTAAAGAACTCAGTCATATAATTGTATGATTATCATTATTAAGTCTCCCAAACAAAGTTTGGAGACTTATTGTTTTTGCTCAGTTCTTATTATTTTTATTATTCTTCTTTTTATGGCACCCTCAACGGAGTTGGGGTGACATCTTGTTATTGTTCGTTTCTTTTTTTTCTTTTTATTATTATTATTATTATTTTTATTCTTCCACACATTTTGTCCATACTATTTCTCTGGATTGGTCAGACCCATGTTGATGGAACTATACCATAATATGAACCGCCATGTGAAGTAGTGCAAAAGACATTGGAATGGTAAAAAATGGCCGCCGTTACCATGGAAACTGAACAAATGTGAAAAAATGCAGTTTTTGGTTTTGGTGAACTGTTTGGATATGCTTTAACTCAGAATCGTCATATTTTTATATAATGTAGGTGCCCACTATATACATGTGTTGGAAGATTTTGGCACCCATTGGAACTACTATGTTGCCATGGAAACTACACCAAAAATTTCAAAATTCTCAAAATGCTCCAAACTTCAGGAAACTTCACAGTAATGATGAGCAACATTGGAAGATGTGTCATTTGGAGTTGGAATTTCCAAAATATCTGTTGTTTCCATGGAAACAATGCTAAAAGGTAAAAAAATTCAAAAAAAATAAAAATGCTGCAAACTGGATGAAATTTTACAGGAATGGTCAATGGCATAAGCAGAGTTGACTTTTGAAGTTTGAATTTTCAAAATGGCCGCCGTTACCATGGAAACAGCAAAAATGTCCAAAATTTCAAAATGCTTCAAAATTAATGAAACTTAATAAAAATGATAATTTGAATGTGTAAATGCACTCTTTGACTTTGGAATCTTCTAGAATTCTGCCGCTCGCCTGGCAATAGGGGAAGGGTGCCATCCGCTATTGCTTGCAATGGCAATTCTAGTTCTTTTTCTTTTTCTTCCGCCACATTAAAAATGAACTTGTCCGCAGCGTTTCTCCAAAACCCCTTGTCAGATTAACTTAGGGTTTCATAGAATGTTAGACTAATATGTCTAGGTGAGCCATCGATCTTTCGTTTGTGCATTGGGGTCTATTAAGGGGTATTTTGGGGGGCAGAAAGAAGGGAGGGGTTTACTATAGAACCCTATGGGATTTTATTTTCTAAAATTTTCAAATGAATATAACTTGAAAACTGTAAGTGATAGATACATGTAGTCTTCAGAAATGATTAAAGGACAATAAAAAAATCACATGAAATATAGGGGGAGTCCCTGGGGGGTCATCCCCACCCCCTTCAATTTGAGAATATGCTTTTATCTTGTATACGGTCCAGATCCCCACCCCTAAACCTCATATATTCTTGAATGGGACGATAAAACAAATCAAATGAAATTAAAGGGAAGTCCCCGGGGGTCCTCTCCACCCCGTTCAATTTGAAAATGTGCTATTATCTTGTAAACGGTCCAGATCCCCACCCCTAAACCATATATATTCTTGTATGGGACAATAAAACTAATAAAATGAAATTAAATGGAAGTTCCTTTGGGTCACCCCCACCCCGTTCAATTTGAGAATGTACTATTATCTTGTAAACGGTCCAGATCCCCACCCCTAAACCATATATATTCTTGTAGGGGACAATAAAACAAATGAAAATGAAATAAAAGGGAAGTCCTGAAGGGGTCCCCCCACCCCCTCTTGTTTGAAAACTTATAAACGGTCCAGATCCCCACCCCTAAACCATATATATTCTTGTAGGGGACAATAAAACAAATGAAATGATATAAAAGGGAAGTCCTGAGGGGGTCACCCCACCCCTTCTTGTTTGAAAACTTATAAACGGTCCAGATCCCCACCCCTAAACCATATATATTCTTGTAGGGGACAATAAAACAAATGAAATGATATAAAAGGGAAGTCCTGAGGGGGTCACCCCACCCCCTCTTGTTTGAAAACTTGTAAACGGTCAACATCCCCACCCCTAAACCATATATATTCTTATATGGGACAATAAAACAAATCAAATGAAATGTAGGTAAAGTCCCTGGGGGTCATCACCACCCCCTCCTGTTTGAATACTTGAAAATGGTGGAGATCCCCACTCGTAAGCCATATATATTCTTGTATGGGACAAAAAATCCAATCAAATGAACATGGGACCATATTAATGGCGAGTTATGGGAGCTTTGTTTGGGAGACTTCGTAACAGCATCCTGTTACAATTACTTCTTGTTATATATCATGTTTTAGCAATATTATTGGGTAAATATAACTAGGGGTTTCAGTAGTGTTAACAGGGCACTGATGTGATAAGGGGATATGTCTAATGTTCTAATGAAAAAGGATTTGATTTTTACAATGATGTGGTTTGAAGTGGGTTTAATGTTTACAAAAATGTAGTTTGAAGTGGGTTTATAGCAATTTTTTCATTAATATCTTGTGTTAAAAATGTTCTATTGCACTTACCATGCTTATCAGCTATTTAAATTTTCAGCAAGTTATAATTTCAGAGTTGTCTAACCTGCTTTTACTATAATTAACACTGTTTTATGATTAACATCACTTTATCTTTATTTATGCACCTTGTGTTGGCTAATAGATCAGTCCTGAGGAAGGGCAACCGTGTATACCTAAGGTAAATTGTTTAGTATTTATATTAGTCTTTAGCCAAATGAACTGCAAATTTTCTTATGAAAAATAAATAAATGCTGACAAAAAGCATTGTAAATTGTATGCTAGATTGATAAAGATAACGGTTCTAATCTGGACTTAAAGTAGCCTGAGAATAGATGACCTTACCTATATTTGGCAAAACTTGTAGGAATTTTTTGTTCTCAATGCTCTCCAACTTCATACTTAATTTGGCCTTTTTAAATTTTTTTTTGAGTCTTTCAGTCTTGTAGACAAGACGCACATCTGGCACAAATACAAAATTTGCATCCTGGTATCTATGATGTGTGTATTATTAACCCACACACAATGCCTAACTTTCAGATTATCTCCCTATAATGATCTTTACAAAGAAGATTCCTTTACCTTTAGCATATTTTGAGGCTATGGTCTAATTAGCATTTTTCTATCGTTGTTACAATTACTTGAGGATATCCATCAATGGAAGAAAAAGAAATAGATGATAAATATTTAAGAGTTGTAAAGGATGTTATGCATGTATGAATATTATAGACAATCACTATGAATATTTTTGACATTGAATATGTCATAAAGCTTTATTGTTTTATTTCTGCGAGCAATGTCCATAAAACAGGCATTTGTCATCGCACGAATTAATTCCAACCAAAAATATTTTAATTTGCATATCGACTACAGCTTTAAAACTTGACAGCAATGTATATGTTATAAACCAAACCTGGAGTCATCTATCTTTAATGAATAATAGTTGTGAGACTTGAGAGAACAAAGAAGGATGTTGTAATGATCATTGTTCAATTCCAATTCAGGGATAATCGATCTAAAAATCTAGTTAATTCCCATCACTTAAACCTAACTAACATGCATTATAACAGATAGTTTCCAGACAAGTAGTATATATAATATCAATATAGGTTAGGAGATGTTGCTGATGGACAAATATGACAACCATTTACCATAGACCAAGAAATAAACAATGTATTTTGATAAAACTTAAAACCAAGTTATAAACAGGCAGAGTGGTTTACTGATGTTGCATCAAATTTTGATTCCCAGTTATTTATATTAAATGTCTATTTTTTTAGGATTTAACCAGCAAACAGTTAGAAGATGCACACCAAAAATTTGAATATTATGACAAGGTTAGTAGAAGAATAAGTATACATATTTTTGGTTTGGTTGGTTGATAATCCTTTTTTAAGGAATCAGTTCTGTCATAAATTGACCTCATCCATACCTCAGTCTTAGACTTTTGAATTTAGATATTTTATACTTTCTGGTGGAGAATCTTTCATGTTTCAATTTCTATTTGTATAAAAAAAAAAGATAACTCAAACACTTTCACAACAAACTTGATTAAAACTTGGAGTAAATGACAATGGAAATTATCTGTTTCCTGTCCAAAGATATTCTATTCCACAGGTTAAAGGTAAGTTACATAATGAAGCTCTGTAGTTGATGCAAAAATAATCCAGCTCTATAAGGATTAAGACTTCTAAGTAATTTGATAAGTCATCTAATCAGACTAGATCATAAGGTCTAGATTTGACTTTGTAGATGGGTTTCAATCATATATGACATAGTGGTATAGGATAGGGATTTTACATGTATTTTATATAGTCTAAAATGATTTGAATCCATCTCAGTCTGCTTGAAAGCTACATATAATATAATTTTTATTTGAATTCCCAGTCTAAACAGAATTGAAGTCCCACTCTTTATAAATTATACCATGTACAGTGTGTATACACACTATGAGTGTATGCTATAGAGAAAATGTACTTGCATTCTTGTTACATGTATGTCTTTGTGAAAATTTGATAATATTGATGTCTTCCATAGAATTCACTTTCAAAACTTGAAATTAGATCAAATGCACATATGATGTTGATAATTGATATTTTATGTATATTATATTTTTCCAGGATGGTAATGGTGAAATTGACAAAGATGAACTCAGAGACTTATTTATAGATATTTTTCCAGCATTCAATAGGTATTCTTAAACTCTTATCGGATAAAAGAACATAGTATATACTACAACTTATTGAGATATATTTTGGTTTTTTTTTTCAACCCCAAGTCTGGTCCAGTCATCTATTTGTGTTTATTGGACTCTCACAAACAACACAAACAGATTCAAAAGTAATGTATACTTCATTTGCCTACACAGTTTAAAACTGGGGATTGAAATCATTGCCAATTGAATTTTGTATGATTTTAAGAGCTGTAATGGATTTAATAGGATGTGCTTCTATTTCATTGAAAATACTTATTTTTGTTTTCAATTATCAATTTTCCATTCAGACTTAAAATATGACAGATTTGAAATTATTTGTATGTTTGTACAGGTTTTCAAATCAAAAGGAAAACCACTTTTTTTTAAATTCCTGATATTATGAATACTTAACTGAATTTCTATTTTCAGGAACATGTTAGACCGTTATGTGAATGATGAATTTAGGGCAGCTGATAAAAATTTTAGTAGTAGTAAGTTGATTTTCTTTCCTTTTTTCTTTCTATGTTTTTTGAAAAATGTAAAATTTTAGTATAATGCATATATGTATAATACTCAATAAGCATTCTACACAATGTTCTAAGCAAGACAACATTTGCAACTTTGTGTGTGTCTCAAAACTCCTTCAATATTGATAAATATGGTACATGTATTTTAAGGATACTTTTCACTTATGCCTCAAGGTAAACAAAGAATGTAATATCATGGGGCATGATCATAGACTAAGAATTTGATTCATCTTTAATGAATGATCTATCAACCAATTTTGTGAAAGAGAATGTTTCTTTTTTTATTGGTGACAAATTTTGAGAAAATTCAGCATGGATTTTCTAAAATGTTTATATAGCTCTTGCATTTTGCATAGAAAGAATACTGTGCCATTTATTTTGAATGCTAAATGCATGTCTGTGTATTACAAATTTGTCCATCAATGCTTAACATATATCATGATCATGTCAGACATGTTAAAGAACTTGATCTTAAAATGTACTTGTTGTTTTAAACCTACAAATTGTTAGTTCAAAAAATGTTCTCTGCATGGATGATTGATCACACATAATAACAAACATTTATCATAAATTTGTTATGTATTTAACATGATTCTTTAATGCAAAATTGTTGCCATAATTGTCAAATCTTATAATTTTATGTGCTTATAAAAAGTATGCATTTGAAGGTCAAATTCTGAGAATATTTATGACAATAAAAGACAAATGCATTGTAATTTATAATTTGCTATTTGCAATGAGTTCCTTGGAAAGCCTTTAATTAAGTAGGTTGCTAATATATAAATGATCATGTCATGTTTTGCAAATATTCTTAAAGCCTTTTACATCCTTCTAGTGGTTTGATACTTTTAAATCATAAAAACATAAAAGTTGTCTGCTATACTTTCAATGGAGAAATCAAAATATCTTTAAGGTGGTACCCAACACTTTAACTAAAATTAATTTGGCTCGTTTAATTTTCATTAAATTTTGTCAAAGTAT